>CM055441.1:13805974-13838941 GCA_029228465.1 Salix viminalis
CACCATGTATCTTCAAATGTCAATAGCTTTTTAGGCATTTCACGCCGAGTTACTATTTGAAAGTATAATAATTTATTTTTTAAATTGTTTTTTGGTCGGAATATAATAAAATATTTTTTTAAAATTAATTTTAATATCAATATATTAAAATAAAATAAAATAAATTATTGCTTCTGTCTCTATTAAAAAAGATTTATAGGAAAACATTAAAACTGAAATGCTGATTATTTTCTAAAATAATTTTGTCACTTCTGGCCTGGACTTCTTTAATCATTGCACATAAAAAGTAGTTTCTTTTTGGTTGCATGCGCATGTAGAGTTGTTTTCAACTTCAGTCTTTGCTCCAACATCCCCTGCAAGGGAGGAAAAAGATCGACCGACCACCTGCACCAAAAGCATCCTTGATTTTCTTTGAAATCATGTTCTGTGTTACTCGGAGCAATGAACAAGTTCATGTCCCTTCTCATCAGGGGAAAAAAAACAGCGATACTTCGAACTTCGAAGCCTGTCGTGAACATGGTGGAGAATCCGATACGAGGTGACTAAAAGATGGAACAAGGCATCGATCTGGCTGCCGAACTTGACTGATTTGTTTGTAGTTTGTAAACTACTGCTAACAGAGGTTGCCAGAAAACTCGGAGTGGAATCAATGCTGAGAAAAAGCTGGTCCAGTTCGTCGCTAAACATTCCCAATTACAACTTGGAAGCATGTTTATTTATTGTTTAGCAGAAGCAGGCTGCTCTGTTATGTAAAATCCACTGAAAATATTGTTCTTATTGAACAAATCAGGGAAGGTTGGCATATGTTTCTATTGTGTTGAAGTATCCATCGACGACAATTCTCTTCTCGGTGTGGCCTTGCAAGAATGAGGAGGAAGAGATGAGTCCTCGAACCGGGAAATGAGCTAGCCTAGCCATTAAAATTGAAAGGACTGAAACTCAATTCGAGGGAAAAAGCAACCCTAGACGTCAGGTGAAATGGAGAAATTGAGGGGATGAGAGAGGAAAATTGAAGAGAAGAAATATTGGTTACCAGTTATCTCAAGATTTAATTTGATTAACCTCCTAGACCAGCTTTAATAAAAGAACCTGTCCATTTTTTAAAATGTTAAGGAAACGTCTCGGCATTTTTTAAAGCAAAAAAAACAAACTTCAACATCATCGGCTTATGGAGTTTTGTCAAGGCAGATCAGGTTTCCACCGTTCAACTGGGTATATTATCAGTCGACACCTCAAATCTGATACAACCTAGAGACATTCCATCAATTATTGTGGTAAAAAAAAAAAAATCCCACTTCAGGAAAATCTTGTACAACAAAATTCCACAGTGCTCAATCTTTGCTTCTGCTGTCTTCTACTTCCATTTCCTTGACCTTGTCTTAATCTAACAACCGTTCTTCGTAAAATGTCTAAAAAGTATGTTATCGGAAAAAAGAAACATCAAATGAGTTGAATCGACATCCAGAGACACAAACACCACTCAGCTAAATGCAACTCTTACAACTCGAGGAATCAACCCAAAAGAGACGACAGAGAAGGTATTGCCAGTCCAACACTTCTCACTGAGAGAGAGAGAGAGAGAAGGATTAAGCTGCCTGAACTTCAGTCTTTGCAGCAGTTTCTGTTGGTTTTGGTGAGCTTTCCTTGCCTTCAATTGATATTGCCAAGCTTGGAATGTACTTCCAACAACGCTTGTGAACTCCACTTATCTTCTTAGGAGCATCAGCAATTGGTAATCCTGTATTAAATAATGAAAAGATCAACTATGTCTCCACGTAGAGAGAAACATTTATAGGATAAAATACTAAGTAACCGGCAGTTGTTACAAGTATCAACTAAAAGAGTTCAACACTAGAAGCATAGATAACCAGCAAGAAGGGAAGGGTGGGAAAAAGACTTGAGCAAACTCTGTCATCTACAGCCATTCAACATGCATATACTATCAGAAAAAGGAGTTGGCATGTGTTTGAGGAAAAGGGAATATCACTGCAAACCTTACTGGAAATTATAGTTATAAAAAAGTTTAAAAATTACCCAAGAAACGATCTTCAACATAGGCAAGCTCCACAAAAAGTTTGGATAAGATTTTTAATTCCTATTATAAACTAGCATAACCAAAATTTCTATTTGCTTCTTACAAAACAAAAGCAGGCTAGATGATTTCCTAGTAGCTCCAAGAGTAAAATTCTGTGTACCGTTTGAGAGGGGGAGATAGAAGAAAGATATTTCATCCAACCACCCAAATTTCTAGAACCTAAAAGGAGTTAAACCTGCTCGAACAATAACTGTTTTTCACTGCTCTTTATCCAGCTTATTGAACTTGGAAATTTGAAAAATTATGGTGAATAAATTAACTTTTGATCATGTAATAAACGATCCAAAAAAGGGCTTTCTTCTCCATATACACTAAGGGAAGTAACATGTGTCCGTTGATTATTGTTTCCACGGCCAATCATAGGTGATTGGCACATGTCAGTAAAATGAGAGAGTGGCTGTGCCGCACGAGCAAACCCATGCAAACCAGATCCTTGTTCAAGATTTTATTGCAAAGTATTGAAACAATGCAATAAGTTAAACTACTACTTTTAATGGAATTGGAACCAACAAATTGAATCAGAATCGACAAAAAAGCATTTCCTATTCCTGCCTATATTGATTGTTATGCAGTTTTTATTGTTGGGATACATCCCCCCACACTCACACCCCTCTCCATCAATCTATCACTGACCTGCAAGGACACTTAGCTTGCATTCAATAGGAATTTTATTTTCACTTATTTATATTACAAATTAAAATTTGGATGCAGCTGTTACCTTAGCAAGAAAGCTAGCAATGAAAAACAGAACATAACTTAGCACACTTCCACACACCTCCATCAAACAGACAAACGAAACACAACATTAGGAAATCTATTTTTTTTTTTTCAATCAAAACAAAGCATCAAACATAGGAATATCACAGTTGGACGCCCAAACTGATATCACATAATGAACATTTAAAAAAAATAATCAGAAAATCGCATAACGAAGACTGACCATCTTTGTGAGCTATTCCCCATGCTTTTCCATGCCTACCATCCTGCAATGATCAGAAACACATTAAACCAGGAAGAACCTCAAACAAAAGGAAGAAAATACTCCAAATTTAGCATAATCTAATTGTGCCCAAAACCCATTTTTAAAATAGAAAAAAAAAATCAAAACTTGTCAGCAATGACCATTAAGTCAGACCAGCCAAAAACCCTAAACCCTGCTAAATACTTTAAAATTGATTTGTCAACTCAAAATATGAGCGTGTGTGGGGATCCATTGCCTTGTAGAGATTGATTTTGGTGATCTCGTAAGATACATTGGCCCAATGAGATTTAGCCATGTGGTATCCGATTCCCCAATTAGGCAAAAACTGAGCCACCTCGAAAAGGTTCTTCTTCTTTCTTCGCTTCGGTTTTGAAGTCTCATTTTTAGGGTTTTCAGCAGCTGAAGAAGAAGAAGTAGAAGTACTGAAGGATTTTAGCAAGTTGCAGAGTGATAATCTGAATAAGCTTAGTGTTTGATTTGTGACTGACACCGCTGCTCTCTTTGCGACGAGACTGCCAACCATTTTTTCTTTTAAGGTTTTCCCGTTTCCCCACCTCTTGTTTTATTTATTGCCCTTAAACGACAGTGTAGCGTGCGTGGCGTTGGATTTAGTTTTCTTGGATGACCTCCAAGTTTTCATATATTTGCCAATCGACCCGTCTAAATTAAGCACTCACTCTTCCTAGCCCTCCAAGTTTCAATTTGTCCCCTCCGACCTCTTTATGTTTCGGATTTACCTCGAGCACCTCGAAAAAGGCTTTTTGCATGTTTTCAAGGAGCTTTACTTGCTATAATTTGGAGTTCAAAAGGTCGGAACTAATTATTCCACATCAAAAATCATATAAAGAAACTAAGTACCAAACATATTACCGATGATATTCTATGTCTGGGATGCATCTGGGTTGAAAGTTAATTATTCATTTATTTTTTTGGATGATTTGATATGAAGTGTTAAAAGTTAAGAGTTAAAATATTTTTTTAGTTAAAATATTTTTTTAGTTAAAATACATTTTTAAAAAAAAAAAATTGTGATAGAAACCTATCACATCATCTCATAATACTCAGAAATAGCATTGAAACTTGTTTTTAAAAAAAATTGAGGCCAGGAAAAATCAAAATTTTATGAAATGATGGCTGCATCGTTGCCCCATGCATCAAAAGTATTTTTGAAAAAAATAATTTTTTTATTTTTATATTTTACTATAAAATATAAAAAATAGTATTATTAGATCATTTTAATGTGTTTATGTCAAAAATAATTTTTAAATAATAATAAAATATTATTTTGATGCAAATCTGAATGAAAAATATTTTCAAAAATAATCTCGATCATACTGCTAAACAAGTAATAAGTGAGAATGGTAATAAATGAAAGAAATAGCCTTAAAATCCCAAAACAAAATTGTTTATTCTTGTTTTTGCGTGGTTGAAGAATAGAAAAAAGATCACTATTTTACCTAGGTGATTTGTAAAATATTTATAGATTGTGAACTTTGTGATCGTTAAGGGGTGAAATAACTGGGAAGTCATTTGCTCTTAATGGCATTAATGAGGGATAAAAAATATTTACATATCATTGATGAAGACACAAATATCATTTAAAAGTTATTAATTAAATGAAAATGTGATATGCCTTTTGAGAGATCTCTTACACATCTATAAATATAAGGAGGTGATTATTATTAACATGAACATGTCATGTCAATAGGCTTACTTTAACACCCTAGAGTCTTATATGGATCTTCGGATTAACTAGATTTGACATGTACAATAAGAAAAATAGACAATATAAATGCCAGATTTTCTTATCTTTTTTTATGACATTCCAATAAAAAAGAAATGGAGGAAAACTTTATTTTTCTTTAAAAAAATCCTAGCCAAATCCATTCAAAATCAAGAGAAATAATGTGTGTATGACTTAGGTAAGGAATCAAATGGGAGGGATTGAGTGTTTTGGGTATTTTTTTAGGATAGATTAGGGTTAAGGTTATGAAAAAAGAGTGGAGGAAATAAGTGGATGAAGAAGACTTTGGTTTTATTTGTCATCCACCACTTGTAAAATCATCTCATTAAGGTGAGGAGTACCTATAAATAGATTAATTTCATTAAATTTGTGATTTTGTTCATATATTGAAAATGCTAGGTGTATGGGAGGAGAAATTGAATTAAATGCATGTTGAACAAATACAATTATGGTTGATTTATGTTTGTATGAATGAATTAGAGTTGTAAAGATTTAATTTCAATAATGCAAATCATAAACCTCCTTTTCTAATTGTGTTGAGTTTCAACCAATAGAAAGAAAATAATAGATTGTTAATTTTGATGATATTTGATTAGAATGTTTGTTAAATGTAAGTTATTGGATAAAACTAGGAAGAAGAAAGGATAAAAGAATTCTTATTTCCTTCATCTCCATATCAAGCCAACAATATATTTACACGAGGAGGATTATAAAATTTCTTAGATTTTTATTTTAAATATGTATGCGTGTGTGTTTAAATGAATTAGATTAAGTCACATGAAAGCTAGATGATAACAATAATAATAATAATAACAACAACATATATGTTATAGGCGAGAAACTGGTTAGACTCATGTAAAGATAAAAACTAGATTAATTAGATTAAATAATAAAACAAATTTATATAAAGTTGTCTCAATTAAAAAAATGAAAGGAAAAAAGAAGAAGAAATTGATATTTTGCATAGCCATAATGTTAATTCTTGACATGAATAAAGTGAGAATTCATAATTTCATATGAAGAATGTAACTAACTAGCATAATGAATGAATGATAATTGATGTAATGATTGAATTGATACAGGAGAGGCCATGGGACCTAGACAACAACAAGGAACTAACTCACACACATAGACACTAGGTAGGCGTTTGAAACCTTGAAACAACCTATAAATTAATTAATTGCACTATTAGAAATTTTGGTTTTGATAACTTAAAGACTATAAATTTAAGAGGGCATATTATAAGGATTAATCCCTAGCTAATGGGATTAATGTTCGGTTTTAATGGATAAATTAAGAAATTATTTCCTGGTAAATAGAAATAATATCTTATTTAATGGTATAAAGAAAGATTGTGTTCTCTTTTTAATCAGATTAGTATCTTGTTGAATAGGCAAGTTTAACAACTATTTATCTGGTTAATGAGGTTAATGACTTGTTAAATAAACGAGTGAAGAAACTATTTATCAATTTAATGAGATTAATGCCTTGTTGAAGTTGAATCAAGGTTATCAATATTGTTTTGGTTGGTGCTTCATTTTTTCAATTGGAACAAAATGTTTCGATTTCAGAGCATTTCGACGCGCCGTTTCGGGTTGTACTTTATATATATATATTCAATTTTTTATAGTTCAAATCCAAAAATAAAATTATCTAGAATTGTGCTACTTATTTAATCTAAAAAAGACACAATAAAATATTTTTCTGAATAAAATTATGAACATGTATAATATTACGAGAATGTCATTATCAATCTCGCAAGATCATTATATTTTCTGATTGCTCTAAAATTTTAACATAATATATATAAATATGTCAAGAGTGTCCTCATAAAATTTCATCTCAATCTAATGGTCAAATTAAGAGATATGATTGATATTGTAAAATTATTCATTATTTAAAAAAACACTATTTTGCTGAAACGAAACGGGCGGAACGAAACCAGAATGTTTCTGCCAGTATTTGATCGAAAAATCCAGAGCGGACCGGAATTTTAAACTGAGATAAAAACGACTACGTTATGTCTCGTTTTTTAAACTGGTATAAAACATTTCGGCCGAAACGGATAGGTTGAATAGGCAGGCTGAATATATAAATATAGTTTCTCAAATATTTATCAGCTATTTCTCTGGTTAAAGGTTTTCTATAAACATTCCCTACAATAAATCACAATCTAAGATACAAATTTCAAGTAATCTATATTAAGATACAAATTAAGAGATATGATTGATATTGTAAAATTATTCATTATTTAAAAAAACACTATTTTGCTGAAACGAAACGGGCGGAACGAAACCAGAATGTTTCTACCAGTATTTGATCGAAAAAAATCCGAGGCGGACCGAATTTTAAAGCTGAGATAAAAACGACTACGTTATGTCTCGTTTTTTAAATTGGTATAAAACGTTTCGGCCGAAACGGATAGGTTGAATAGGCAGGCTGAATATATAAATATAGTTTCTCAAATATTTATCAGCTATTTCTCTGGTTAAAGGTTTTCTATAAACATTCCCTACAATAAATCACAATCTAAGATACAAATTTCAAGTAATCTATATTAAGATTATATTGCCATCTTCCTCCCTGCACGCACACACTCAGGAAAACAGCTGGCTTCTTTCTTTTGAAGCTCCCTGAATTTCTACGAATTTCCATGAAAAAATAAAAATAAATGTAAGGTGTACTCGCCGGAATTCCTCCATTCTCAAATTTATTCCTCCATTCCCTACAATAAATTAACATTTATTTTATTCAAAAATTTTACTTTAGTTACTATGAAAAATATTTCAACCATCGAGATTTGTATCAAACAAAAATGAATTAGTAATTTGAACCACAGAAATATTCTTGGGAAAAGATTGGGCGAAATGATCTGAACTTGAAAGAAGCACCCAGCAGTTCGTAATTCGAACGAGAAAGTATTAATAAAAAGTCTTTACCGAGTTCAGTACCCAATTTCACAACATATTTAGTACCCAATTACAGCAAGCAAAGGAGATAGCAACTATATATAAGCTGTTATCTAGCTGCAAATTCATTGATAGCCACAACAAAAAAAAGGAAACCAGCAACTGGAAGTTGAGGTTCAAATGAAAATCTACTGATATTCTGCCTGATATTCCCCTTCTTCCTCGTCCTCGTATTCTCCTTCCTCATCAGCTGTTGCATCCTGGTATTGCTGATACTCGGATACCAGATCATTCATGTTACTCTCAGCCTCAGTAAACTCCATCTCATCCATTCCCTCTCCTGTGTACCAATGCAAGAAAGCCTTCCTCCTAAACATGGCAGTAAATTGCTCGCTAACCCTCCTGAACATCTCTTGAATTGATGTCGAATTGCCAATGAAGGTGGATGCCATCGCAAGACCGGTAGGCGGGATATCACACACAGTTGATTTCACATTGTTAGGAATCCACTCAACAAAGTAGGAAGAGTTCTTGTTCTGCACATTCAGCATCTGCTCATCCACTTCCTTGGTGCTCATCTTGCCACGGAACATGGCAGATGCTGTCAGGTACCGCCCATGTCGAGGGTCGGCAGCGCACATCATGTTCTTTGAATCCCACATTTGTTGAGTGAGTTCAGGAACTGTCAAAGCTCTGTACTGCTGCGAACCACGGGATGTAAGTGGGGCAAAACCCACCATGAAAAAGTGTAGACGAGGGAATGGTATCAAGTTCACTGCAAGTTTTCTCAGATCAGAGTTCAACTGCCCAGGGAACCTCAAGCAGCATGTAACCCCAGACATTGTTGCAGAAATCAGATGATTCAAGTCACCAACTATCACAAAAAAAGAAAAGCAGATTTAGCAATTATGTAAAAGAGCATGAAGGCATTTTATCCCAAGACCAATTAATTAATGTTCTGTTATGGACAGCTAATTAACACTCGACAACATGAAGTAATTCAATCACTGAATAATCTCATTCCTAAAAGCAATAGCATCTTTTAAATAATACGATAGAAAACTAAGGGCATGGTATGTAGAGCTTACAGCTAGGAGTGGTGAGTTTGAGAGTCCTGAAACAGATATCGTACAAGGCTTCGTTGTCGAGGACCATGCACTCATCGGCATTCTCAACAAGTTGATGAACAGACAAAGTGGCATTGTAAGGCTCCACAACTGTATCAGACACCTTTGGAGAAGGAAACACAGAGAATGTCAACATCATTCTATCTGGGTATTCTTCTCTAATCTTCGAAATCAAAAGGGTTCCCATTCCAGACCCAGTTCCACCTCCAAGTGAATGACACACTTGAAACCCTACACATCAATATTTAAAATAAAATCGATTAAAACCCATAAACAAAAATAATAATAAAAAACTTAGTAAATTTGTTAAATATAAGATTATAGCACCTTGCAAGCAGTCGCAGTTTTCGGCTTCTTTCCGAACGACATCGAGGACGGAATCGATGAGTTCAGCGCCTTCGGTGTAATGACCTTTGGCCCAGTTGTTTCCAGCACCAGATTGACCAAAAACGAAGTTGTCAGGTCTGAAGATCTGGCCATATGGGCCAGATCTGAGACTGTCCATGGTTCCAGGCTCCAAATCCATGAGGACAGCACGAGGGACAAACCTTCCGCAACTAGCTTCATTGTAATAGACATTGATTCTTTCAAGTTGGAGAGGGGAGTCGCCCTGGTAACTGCCGGTGGAGTCGATGCCGTGTTCTGCACAAACAACTTCCCAGAACTTGGCTCCGATTTGGTTGCCGCACTGGCCACCTTGAATGTGAAGGATCTCACGCATTTTCGCTTTTGGTTTTGAAGATAATGAAAATCGGCAGCAGAAGAGAAGAGAGGATTTTGAATTTAGAGAGAGACAGAGAGGATGAGTGGAACGGCCAAACGGAAGGTTTTATAGAGGAAAGCAAAAGGAAGATTAGGGTTTTTGGTTTCTTTTGAAAAATATTTTATTTGGAAAATGGTAGGTGGAGCTGCCAGATATTTCAAGGTCTATACGACCCTAACGGGCAGGAATCCAACGGTTGAACTTGAAAGGTGAGTTGTAATTTTTTTGAAATTCAAAATTTCAAATTCGTGGGTTACAGCTGTACATAAAAAGCATAGCCGTTCAACCTATTGGAGAAGAACACGGGCCATGCTACTTATAATTTATAAGCTAATTACTCCCTGTATTTTGTAGTTTAGTAAAACCAATTAATTAAATAATCAAAAGGATTTTTTGCCCTCAAAAACATCTTTCCAAAGCCTTGGCCAATTGAATTCATTGCCCAACTCACAATGGCATAGAAATACAAAAAAACAGTAGTTTCTCACACAAGTATTCGATGTATTAAATCTTTTATTTATTTATTTTAATAAACACAAATAAATTGACTATTTTTAATTTCAAACTTTAAAATAACATTTCCCCCCCTTTCAATTCACAAGCTATTTATAGAAAACAATTACCAAATCAAGCTTTTTAATCAACCGACTAAGCGGTTGAGGAAGAGCTGCTTCGTTAAAATAGTAAATGGTTTAAATTGTATTGATAATCTATTTATTAGGTTCAATAAATCTAAAATAGATTTTAGCCTCGATGTAAATGCCTGTTTGGGAATGTGGTTGTGGTTGTGGTTGCTTTTGAAAGTACTTTTCGTTCAAAAATACATTAAAATTATGTTTTTTTATTTTTTTAAAATCATTTTTAACATCAGCACATCAAAATAATCTAAAAAAACACCAAATTTTATTAATTTAAACTTAAAAATAAAAATAATTTTTTTTAATTTTTTTTCAAAAGTGCTTTTAAAAAGCCCTCCCAAACACCCCCTAAATAGCTTGCAGGGAAAGCACTTGGAAAGTTTTTTAAAAAAAATGGAATTTATTTATTTATTTTTATTTTAAATTAATTTTTTATATATTTTTAGATCTGATGTCAAAAATAATTTTTAAAAAATAAAAAAAAATATTTTGATGCATTTTTAAACAAAAAAACACTTTAAAAAACAACTTCAACCACATGATCCTAAACATGCATGAAAAAAAAAGAAAAAGAAGAGGCTCCTTTAGAGAAATATACTCTTTCTTATACTACCTTTTATTTTAAAGCAAAAGGCAAATCTATCAGAAAGTAAGCTTTAATAAGCTAAAAAAAACAAACAGAATGGATCCGTAATATAAATACTACTACTATCAGAATAAAGAAAAGTTAAAGATCGCAAGTGGGGTCTTGACCTAATAGTTGAAGGGATTTGTTTCCTTCCTCTGCACCATGGTTCAAGTTCCACTATGCACGCCTGTCACCCCTACGGTGCCTTACATGCCCACTAGGTTTGCAGGATGTTCAGTGAGTCCGGAAATTAGTTGTGGTGCGCTTGAACTAACCCAGACACCCCGATCATTAAAAAAAAAAAAAGTTAAAGACCTCACCACAAAGAACTGATACTAATCAATTCCAGGTTTCCACATGATATCACATGTTTCGGTCCACTTTCCACACAAAACAACTCAAAAATTAATGTCTCGGTTCACTTTCCACTGGTACCACCACGAACAACGGCTTCTTTTCCAGAGATGAGGTCACCCCCCCCAGTTCCTTGCATAGAGACAAGCACACTCGATGCTTGGTTAGCTCTAAAAATGAAAATCAAAATCCCACCATAGATAAGTGAGAGATGACGAAAGAAAAGGATAAAAAAAAATGAAACATGCAAGAAAAGATAACACCAAGCGCAACTCAGGATGCCCTTTAAAAGAAGAGCCCTTTAAAAGCAGCACACCTGCAGGGTACATGGTGTTCTATCCAGAGTTCCCTTTTCTTATCCCAGAAACTTTGTAGGAAACTTTTCATGAAAAACCATCCCTGGTCTACTACAAGCATCCTCCCACACTATCCTATCCAACCTTCGCATGATAACCATCCATAAATGCCACAATAATGTAAAGGGCATGCAGTTCTTTGTTTATGCACATGCCCACTCTATGCAGAAATTTAAACATCTTAAAGCGCCAAAAAAAACAGCCTTGACTGTCCCTGAAAGTGGTTGTCTCTGAAAATTTCTCAACATTGATCTCTACCTGAGTGTGCTTCGAGATATCTTGCATTGATTTTGCTTTGTAGAGAAAGAGAATACCACCGCAAATAATTGTGATAGTGAAATAAACAAGTGATCCAGTACTAGGAAATAAGAAACAAGATGAGAAAAGCCACGAACTCTCTCTCCACAAGTTAATTGGCAAGATAGACGTCGTTAATGAACCATCTTACTTAAAAACTTAAGCTGTTAGGTAAGGTCCCAGAATATGATCTAATACCCCTCTTCAAGTGAAAGCCCTTTGGGTTTAAAACTTGCACATAGACCCATTGTATCTTGTGCTTGATTTTTATTAAATAGAATGAGGGTGTTAAGATTCGACTTGTGACCTCTAGGTCAATAAGGTTCTGAGATATAATTTAAACTTATAGATAAGACTCTAACATATAATTTATATTATTTTGTAACAGACCTAAAAGAAAAAAGCTTTCAACATATCATGGAATCCCAACCCTGTAAAACGTGTGAACCTTGGAATCATTGTTTGATGAGTTCATAATGGAAATTCACATCAGCAACACAGGAGACATGAAACAAATACCTCCATTATCATCTACTATCTCAATTATACGTCAAACATATATAACCCACTTGCACTTGCGACATGTCAGCACAGCTGCTGACTCATAATAAATAAATTCCCACCGTCAGTTGAGTTTATATAGTTCATCTTGAAACATTCAAGAAACCACGAAGCCACATAAAGGTAATTTACACATGGAGGTATGGCCAAATAAATATTCATAACAAATACTTGCTAAAAACAGTAAAGCTTAATACAGCAAATTGCCAGTGATTTATTTAATATGCCAATAACACCAGATAAAATTTCAAGCAAGGTTCATGGCATCAAATAGCTTGAACATCTCAAAATTAATATGGGCATGTTAATGCAACAAATTGTCAACTTTTTGCACGATTTTACTGTTAATACCGTTCCGATCATCGTTCCAGTCGCCGTTCTGGTTTTTCTATTGGGACGGAATGTTTTGGTTTCGGAGCATTTTGGTGTGCCGTTTCGGGGTTATACTGTTCATATATAATTAATTATATATATATGAAAAAAATTAAAATATTAATTTAACAAGCATAATTAAAATTCAAGATAAATTAACTTTAAATTATACAATATAAACACAAAGTCAAACAAACATAATCTTAAAATTCGAAACACAATCACAAGTTAATTAAAATAAGGAGGATTTTAAGGCCGGAATGATACCGAGACGTTCCGGCTGAAATTTGGCCGGTATTTCCGGAACGGGCCGGAATTAAAACCGTGACGAAAACGACGCCATTTTGTCTCGGTTTTTTTAATGGCACGGATCGTTTTGACCGAAACAGAATGGTATTGACAACCCTGATGAAAAGTAAATATCCACATTTCGTCCACGTTTTCTGCTCCTTGTATTTTATTTTTCTCGTGCTGCTCCTACAATGAGATTCATCTCTCTATGAGAGGGTTCATTTTGATGAAAGGTATTTTTCAAACTTTTTCTCTTTTGTCCGTGACACCAGCCATTGCATCTCCACATATGCTTCTCCATCATTGAACCATGCTTAATCTTAATGACCATGTGATACCAACTGCTGCCTTGATCTTAAGCACACTAATTTATTAACCATCATCAATTCTCAAAAATCAAGTCACCAACTGAACATAAAAGATACAGATTCACTCCAATGTTTCATCTTTGTTTTTTAACCTCATACCAAAAGCAACATAATACATCAAACTCAAGCCAAGACTCAAGGTGTTGATCAATTAAGAATTTGACAAGAACGACAAAAAACAGCAGCTAATATCGGTGTAGCATAGCCATTCAATATGATTTGGTCCATTGATGTGAGCATTGCGTCGTTATAGTTTGAAGAATTAAAGAACTTTTGAATCCATAAAAAATATATATCCACATGATGACTAATACCCAAGCATCAGGAAGAAAGGCTGCATGCCCATACAACCCCGATGTTGAAATGAAGAAAGTCATTATTTGAGCGGAAAATTCCCAGAAACTTCAGGAATAAGAACACCAACCTGGTAAAACAGATGAAGCAGTAGGTTTGAAGTCCAGAAGTTGCCTCCTAGCAAAAAGGCTGCATCATTGCTTTGAGTTAAACACCAGCTTTTGTTATAAAAGAGTACTGGAACAGTTCATAAAGCATAAGAGGTCTATAAAAGAGTCAAAATTGCAGAAATCAACCAAAATTGATATAGAAGAAATCAGTCACAATAAGCTAGTAAAGAGTCTTTAACCCCGAGTAAATCTATGCAGTGATCTTGAATATTATATAAATTAACATATTTCACATGCAACCAAAACTTGATTCAACCTTATCAGCTAGACCAAGCAGTAGTCAGGATGTTTGACGAGCTTATGTTAAAGCAGCCTACATGGGAGAATGCAACTTTCTAAATAACACTCATATTTTGAAGGGGGGTCTGTGGAGTTCCTTATTTGCTTTTTATTTCTTGGAAAAATATATACTGGTGCAGAACCTAGCTAGGGTGTTCCGTGGCATACTTTTAGACACACTGATGATGTATCAACATAGCCATCAAATAGTTTGACTGAAGATACAGTTTCTTCCAGGCACATATTTTAAGATTTTAAGCCTAGAGCATCCAGGTTGTAGTTGATGCGCAACTCAGAGCACTTCAAACCTAGAGAAACAAGCATGGTGCCAACAAGGTCTTGCCTGGTGGTCAGAGAGGGAGCTTGTCTTCCTCCCACACCAGGTTCAAGCCTTGTCAGGCACGCCTGTCACTCCCGCGGTGCCTTACCTGCTCATTGGGCTTGCAGGATGTTCAGTGAGCCTGGGAATTTAGTTGTGGTGCGCACAAGCTGACCCGAACCACCCCGGTTATATATAAAAAAAAAAAAAAAAAAAAAAAAAAAAAACAAGCATGGCTTATGATCCTTTACAAAGGCTTTACAAAGTATAATGAACAAGCGTACTATGCTTGACATGGCACGCCTCTCATACCACATCTGCAGAAAATAGCAACTTCTGCTCTAAACATTTACAGTAGAATACTGAATATTGTCCTGCGCGTTTCACCAAAAGCACACAAAGCCAAAAAAGGAGGTAACCCTCTTCCCCAGATAGCAGATGAAAATAAATTTTATCATATCAAACCCCAGCAAAAAAAACATATATGTTTCTTTTTATGCCTTTGATTTTGTTCTTTTGTACACTACAGTCACCCTACAAGCTAGGTTTGAGAGATGCAGAACTGCCCATCCTCTGTATCCTAGATTGTACTATTACAGTGCTTCAACTATTACAACTGTAGCAGCTGTATCCGTTTACACTTGATTTCCATTTTTATTTTTCTTCTAAACCAAAATTACCTTATTTTAAACTTGTACCCTCATCATATGTCCAGCAATTTATTCAAATTTCTCGAGTCTAACATTTTATGTTTCTCAACTTTATCATTGAGAGGGTGAAAAATCTACATAGAATTCCTAATTCAGTGATAAAGAAAATTCAAATAAACAATACTAACAAGTAAGAGTTTGCAACTTACGTCTGTTTGTTGAACATAACCTCTCCCCACATCTATAAATGACGATTAAGTCTTTCCGCTGAACTTTCAGTCTTTTTATTGTATGCTTCGCCCAAAAAGACAGGTTGAATTGAAAATATCTATTATAAACATTTCACTAGAAAATAAAAATCAACCTATCAGATTCAATGAATTGAGGCCACATTATGCAATGCCTTGTGCCTACCAAAATAATCAGCACTACTGTATAACTGTGTAATTAATTCTTGTAATTGATAGTTATTTATTCTCAAAGATATGATTGCAATAGTTTACGTACCAGGTTTGGTAAATAGCTAATTCATGGGATCTGTATTGTTGTATCAGGCCTATACAAGGACATCTCTGTATCTCCGTTGAACACATCAATGAAATATAATTCCCATATACAATTTCTCAGAGTATCCATCCCCCCTTCTCTGCCTTTCTATAAACTAGGTAATCTGTTTGGCGTCAGCCATTGCAGGCGTTTTAATAAGATCTTTTGATTTTCTTGCTAACAGTTATAGGGTGTCACTATTGAAGATCAATCAAGAATTTCCCAGCATTCCTTTGCCGTTAAGGAAATATTGGACAGTTGTGAACAAGTCGCAAGTCGGTGTCAAAGTGGAAAGAAAAGCAAGTCCAAAGTTATTCATACGTGCTTGTTTTAAATTGTATTTTTTAAGCTGTGTTTAAACATTAAAAAAAACACTTTGAATTTGGTCAGGAAACACTCATCATAAAAAGTAAAGCATTTCACAAGATGTGTGCGGCATTAATCATTAAAGCATGATGCCTTACTTAGCAATGAAGAGTGCATTTGTATGTTAATATTTTAAAAGCAATAGCGAATTACACGTACACTCATCATTTTGCTTTCAGAATCCATACCCAACAATTGGTATTAGAACAGCTGCCCGATATTTGTACCGAGCGGTCACCACTGTTGACTCCAGTTGAGTTGTTTAGTTGGCTCAAAGCTGACAACCATTTCATCTCTCAATCCATGGAAACCATTAGCTTGAAGGCATTTGTCGACAAGAAGAGCAACGAGTTGCATTTGTTGAATCTGGCGAGTTCTTTGTTGACATTCTTTTTCGGTTTTTGGCGATGCCCACGGGAACAATCATCCATCTCCTCGGTAGTCTTTCACAGGAAAAGGGGATTGGTTGCATGAACAACCTATATAAAAAGTGTTGAAAATACTGGATGTCATGTATTTCAGGACCCGAAGCATGCAAGGACATGTTGCTGCTTCCTCACAATGCCATTGCTGACTTATTGTAAGAGCCTAAAAGCTGAAAATTGATGACTTGATGCCTTACGTTTCTTTTGTTGCGAGAGTCCGAGTGTACTACAAGCCCGCTCACGAGGTTGTGGAGTCATTACAAGAATCTTTCTTGTGGTTGTGGGCGTCCCATGAGCCGTATTGTGAAGCTATCATGCCAGGATCCTTCAAGTAGGGGATCGGCATGAAATCGAGAGTGTTTGTTAAAGGGACTGACCCGATTCGTTGTAGCGACAATTTTCAAGTGATGCCGGCATCCACTTCGGCAAGCATTTCTATTCTTACAAAGCTTGGAGTCATGGATACAAATACATTCGAGGAGAGGACTTTTGACATTGGAGTAACTGAGGTATGATCTAATAAATGAGTACATTTGCGGTATTGTTCCATGTCACGGTACCCATTTTAATGTCTTTGTTTTAGGGTTTTGAAATTCTTTGAAGTGCTCATTGGTATCAAAGACACCTCGGCCAGAAGTCTTGTTAGCTCGTGAGGAAATTCAGAGTTAATAAATGAAGATTCCCTTCAAAGAATCTCTCTTATGCATAAATACTAGATCATCAATCGAGAAAGAAATGGTGAGGCGTCACGTTAGGCTGCGTGGTATGCAAATCGAAGAAAGTGGTATGCTACTGAGAAAGCGTCTAAAGATTTTTGTTGATTTACTTTTTAGTCTTCTCACCATTCCACTTGGGTATTTGATAAATGAAATGCATGGTGGAGGATCAAAAGGATGCATCGACCACCTATATAGCGAGTGTCAGCGATCTCGATGCTAAGAAATACACGAAGTCAAATGACATTAAAGAGATTCTTCTAAATCCTAAGATTGCACGGTTACGGCTATAAGAACCCGACCATTAGAGTGTCAAGGAAGCGTGGCGATAACTGCGGTGCTACTCTTATGATCCTTTTGAGTACGAGATCCCTACAAAGATGTCACAAGAGGTGATGGATTTATGCAAAGATCTGCAATGTTCACGATGGCGGCGATCTTGTTGTTACACCAATATCGCCTATCTCAGATCTGTCTTTACTGACATCTCTTAATGACATCTATGTCTGCGAGGTTCAAGTTGGGAAAGAAGAGGTAAGTCGAACTGTAAACTACCATTTTCTGCACTCTCTTACTGGGAAATTGTTTAAAATTCTAATTAAATTGCAAAACAATGTTATCTACTCCAAATTGTCATTTCTAATCTTTAATAAATTTCTAGTTCATTTACTGAGCACAATTAGGTTTTGATACGAAAGGAATTTCAAAACCGAGAAATGATGTGTTTTTCTACATTTTTTTTTAAAAAAAACTTCGCAGCCAATACTGTCTAGTTATACGGCCAGAACACAAGATATATTCTCCCTTCCAAATCACAGCTCTTTTCTAGTTATTGTTGTCAACAACATGAAGCAATAACCCGACCCTCTGCAGTTAGAAACTTTACATTGCTGTCATACCATTCATTTACTTAATTATACCCGAGACACAGAATGCAAAATGCATGGGATATGGAGTTGTCTGTGTAAGAATATTTCCCGTAGAATGGCCGATGTATTAACGGTCCGATCATTAAAGTTCAAGCTCTTTGTAAAGTCTACGGATTCTAATACGTTAAAGCGAAACTGTGATGGATCGGTCTCAATAAACGAGTATTAGAATGGGTACGTTGAGACCCTCTCCTCTAACCATAAAATAACATATATTCTCATAAGGTTGTATACATACATATATTGATGGTTTTAAATATATGTATGTGTATAAAATAAAGTTATGGAATTAAAGCAATGTCTTTAATTCTATTTAATTAAAAGACACAACTCTCCTTCCTTTTAAGAGACACCCATTCGGTGGGTATAAGAGAAGAAGAAGGGTGGTTATTCATTTGGCTGAAAATAGATAACCAGAACATTAGAAGAGAAAGAGAATAGAAGAGAAAAAAAAACTGAAAGTAAATCCCTCTCCATCAAAGGGATTGCCGAAAAGAAGAAGGTGTAGAGGAGAAGATCAACAAAGTGATTACGAAAAGATTCTATGCAACAGTTCAAGTGCAAAATGGATAACGGTAAGTTCTAAACTTCCATTGTTCTAGATATGAATGTTTTCATCATCAATATAAATGTCTTGTGGAATCAAATGGTCTATTGATGCATTGGGAAAGATTTCGGAAATAGAAATCATGATTTATTGACTTACATGTGGTATAAGAGCCAAATAGAACCCATTGATCTCCCATTAAAGGATTGGTGATAAATTCCGTTTTTTGTTTATTTAATCTTATCAAACATTGATAAATTGAAATGTATGAAAAACAATTATATCAATGTGTAGAGACTGAGATTATCTTTCCAACGGTATATTATATGTTAAAATCCATTAAGTAGATCAAAAGTTATGATTTTTTTTGAAAATTTCTGGTTTTAATGGTGGTTTTCGTCATAGATGACGATGAACAGTAACCGTTCTTTTAAAAGACCAACCGGTCGACCGGTTCACTTAGTGAACCAACCGGTCGACCGGTTCATGCAGAAACCCAAGGGTTAAAATGTTTCCGCTGCAAACCGTAAAGTAATTAAGCTAATGTATTACGAAATGTTAATACATATAAAATTTAAAAGCTTATTAAAAGGAGTTCATATTACGTATAACTTGTTAATCACCACAGTGATCTAGTTGTATTTAATGTGACGGTAAAGTAAAGATTCATAATTGATCATGATTAAATGATGCTTAAATGACATGAAAGGTTTCGATTGATCAATTAATTACTTAATATATCCTAGGAGATCACCCACAGGTGGATCATTGAGTGTAATAAGTAACGCCTAAAGTATTAATCATTTATGCTACGGTCGATAATGTGTATACCCACAGGTAGCATTGTTATCGGTTATATGTATGACTTGATTAATTATTAACGAAAATCTAAACAAGCATCATGCAAAGTGTATGTATTTAATGTATTGCCCATAGGTTGCTTAAATACATACAAGTAAAGTGTTTAGATTTTATTGGTTGATGAATCTATTAAAGTTTCAAAGCACTAACGATAAGCACGTTGAAAATTTTGCAGCTTCATCAAGTTTGTTTGCTTCTGCAAATTTTGTGGTAAAGTTTAATGGACTCAACTATGAGGAATGGTGCGAGCAGGATAAGGTTTTCTTTGGGTGTAATGTCCTTAGACCAAGCCATACTCACGGATGAGGAGCCCGGCTGACCATTATGGATGAGAGCTCAAAATTGGAAAAAGTCTCGTTATGAGGCGTGGGGAGCTCTAACGGTACTGCACTGAACTTCTCGAGGATGTCGATGGCGGAAAGTATAAAGCCATCTATGCCAAAAAAGCAGAGAAAGCAAGGGAATTCATTACGAAAATAAAGGCACAATCCCAATCGGGATGTAGGTGACAAATCGATTGTAAGCGACCCTAATGGCGCGGTGACTACGAAGAGGTTCGATTGGTCTCGGACAATCCATGAACATGTCACGCACATGTCTAATCGGCATCACGGTTGGCGTCCATGGGGATGGAGGTGCATGAATCTTTCTTGGTTCGGTTTATCATTAACTCTCGCCTCCGAGTATGGCGAGTTCAGGTGAATTACAACACCATAAAGGATAAATGGAACTTTCGAGGGAATTGAAGGCCATGCTCATACGAGGGAGGAGGCGAGGTTAAAGAAGCAGAAAAATCAAGTTGCACTCATCGTTGGACTAAACAAAGCCGGTAGCAGCTTTAAGAAACCAAGTATGAAGGACAAAAGGAAGGATAAGGGTATCTTCAAAGGACCTGAAAGTCAAATCCGTAAAGTGGTCAAGTGTTTCTTCTGCAAGAAGGAGGGACACATAAAGAAAGACTATCCTAGAAGGAAGGCATGGTTTGACAAGAAAGGTACACAACATTTATTTGTTTGTTCCAAATTAAATCTTGTAGAAGTGCCTAGAAATACTTGGTGGCTTGATTCTGGTGCATCTACTCATGTATCTCATATTAAAGCGAGGGATTGATACGATCCGACCTTTAAAAGGAACTGAAAGTTATTTGTTCATGGGAAACAGGATGAAGGCGCGGATAGTAGGCATTGGGACGTACAGATTGATCTTTGACACTGATTGTTTTATAGATCTTGAAAATTGTCTCTTTGTACCTGAATGTGCTAGAAATCTTGTTTCAGTAAGTAGGTTGGACGATTTAGGATTTGACTTTAAGATTGGACATGGTGTATTTTCTTTGTACAGAAAAGACTACTTTTATGGTAATGGTACTTTGGTTGATTCAACATGCAGGTTTAATCTTGATAAATGTTTTTTCTGAATCTTTGTTTAATGTTGAGAATCAAGGAATTAAAGCGTAGTGCATCAAATGAAAAAATCAGCTCTCTTGTGGCATAAAAGATTAGGTCACATATCTAAAGAAAGGATGGCGAGGTTAATAAAGAAAGAATTATTACCTCCATTAGATTTTAGTGACTTAGATGTGTGTATAGAATGCATTAAAGGAAAGCAAACCAAACACATCACAAAGAAACCACTACAAGAAGTAGTCAACTTTTAAAGTTGATACACCGCGGATATTTGTGGCCCATTCGATGCTCCGTCATGGAGTGGTGAAAAATACTTTATCACTTTTATTGACGATTACTCACGTTATGGATACACTTATTTATTGCATGATAAAGCTGAGTCGGTGAATGTACTGAAATTATTCATTGATGAAGTGGAAAGGCAATTAGAAAAGAAAGTGAAAGTAGTGAGATCGGATAGAGGTGGTGAGTTTTACGGTAGATTCACCGAAAGTGGACAATGTCCAGGTCCATTTGCAAAACTTCTAGAAAGTAAAGGCATTTGTGCGCAATACACAATGCCGGGAACACCTCAATGAGAATGGTGTAGGCTGAAAGCGTAACCGTACATTAATGGAAATGGTTAGGAGTATGTTAAGTAATTGCAAACTTCCCATGTCGTTGTGGATATACGCATTAAAGACTGCGACGTATATATTAAACCGGGTTCCTAGTAAAAGCGGTTCCAATGACACCATCTGAAGGAAGGAAACCCAGTTTAAGACATTTACGTGTTTGGGGATGTCCAGTAGAAGTAAAGCCGTATAACCCACATGAAAAGAAATTAGACTCAAGGACGGTCAGTGGATATTTTATTGGCTATCCAGGAAAAAGTCTAAAGGGATTTGTCTTTTACTTGTCCCTAGTCATAGTACGAGAATTGTCGAGGCGGGTAATGCTAGGTTCATTGAAAATGGTGAAACTAGTGGGAGTTCGAATCTAGGGGCATGAACATAAAAAGAAATTGGGTAGAAGATTCTTCACCCGTAGTTCAGACCCAAGTTGTTATTCCCGTTGTTGGTGTACAACCAAATACGAAATAGAACAACGGAATGAGGAACATACGGTCCCACTAAACCAGGAAATCGAAAATGAACCTATCGTAATTCAAGAACGAACATCGTGACCCACAGGTACCATTCGCGGCGATCTATAAGGGGAAAGAAGATCCGCCATTACGGATGACTATGTGGTTTCACGATGTTGAAAGTGAATGCGACCTTAGTCTTGATGAAGAACCGAAAACATTGAGAAAAGCCATGGAAAGCGAAAATTACGACAAGTGGTCTAATCTTTGCAGAAGAAGAAATTTCTTCTTTGAATGTCAACAAAGTGTGGGACCTAGTAGAGTTGCACGAGGGTTTCAAAGCTGTTGGATGTAAATGGATCTTTACGACCAAAGCGGGATTCTAAAGGTAACTTAGAAAGGTACAAGGCTTCGCCTTGTTGCTAAAGGTTTCACTCAAAAGGATGGCATTGACTATCACGGAAACCTTCTCTCGGTTTCAAAGAAGGATTCCTTAAGAATTGTTTTGGCATTGGTGGCTCAATATGATTTAGAGCTTCACCAAATGGATGTTAAAACCGCCTTTCTGAATGGAGAGCTTGAGGAAGAAATTTATATGGACCAACTCGAAGGTTTTGTGGCCACGAGAGCGGAAAATCTTGTGTGTAGGCTTAGGAAGTCAATATATGAGTGAAACAAGCTTCCGGACAATGGTATATAAAATTTAATGATACCATATTGTCGTATGGTTTTGTAGAGATCATCATTGATCGATGTATCTACATGAAGGTTAATGGGAGCAAGTTTGCCATTACGGTATTATATGTTGGCGACATATTAATAGGCTGCGAATGACATGGGAATGTTAAGTGGCGTAAAGAAATATCTCTCTAGTAACTTGAAATGAAGGATATGGGTGAGGCATCTTATGTGATAGGGATAGAAATAATCCATGATAGATCACAAGGGACTGTTAAGTTTGTCTCGAGAAAGGATACATAAATAAAGTCCTAAAGAGATATGGGATGGATAAATGTTCCATTGGAAAAGGCTCCAATTCAGAAAGGGGATCAATTCGAGCAAAATGCAATGCCCGAAAAAATGAATTGGAGCGTAAAAGAAAATGGAAAGAATTCCGTATGCTTGAGTGGTTGGGAGTTTGAACTATGTTCAAACATGTACTTTCGACGGATATCGGTTTTGTTGTTGGTATGTTGGGCGGTATCAAAGTAATCCCGGGAATGGATCAACTGGAAAGCTGCAAAGAAAGTTCTCGGGTACTTGCAAGGCACCAAAGAGTACATGCTTACATACGAGGAGATCCGACAATATAGAAATCGTCGGATACTCAGATTCGAGACTATCTCGGTCTGCGTCGGCGAGTAGGAAGTCGACGTTTGGCTATCTGTTCCTATTAGCTGGGGGAGCAGTCTCATGGAAATGTGGAAAGCAGTCTGTCATTGCTACTTCCACCATGGAGGCCGAATTCGTGGCATGCTTTGAAGCCACGGTTCACGCATTGTGGCTGCGGAACCTTATCTCGGGGAGCTTGGAATGCGTTGGCAGTATAGCCAAGCCGCTGAGAATTTACTGTGATAATTCCGCAGCAGTCTTCTTCTCAAAGAATGACAAGTATTCGAAAGGTGCTAAGCACATGGAAATTAAATACTTATCTGTAAAGGAAGAAGTGCAGAAACGCAGAGTGACTTTTGAGCATATAAGGACAAATATGATATTGGCAGATCCGTTGACGAAAGGATTACCGCCCGGTATATTTATTGGCCATGTAGAGAAAATGGGCATAATAGATAAGACCTTGCTACAATAGTTTGTGCTCATGTAAAATTGTTACTCAAAGATGATGTCATTAAAGTTTGTGTTTTTCTGTAATTAAAGAATGTTATCATAATAGTTATGCATGTAAAGTTTTTTTTAAGTAGATAACATATAAAGTTGAGAATTATGGTTTCTCTCAACATAAAGGTTTTTGAGAATTATAGTGAAATCTCAATAAGAAAAGAAGTAGTAAAGTTGGAGTTGGTGTGTGGTGCTTGGAAGGGACCCCATCGCAGTAAATGATGGGGAACCGCCATGACTCGGCTAACTCTGGTTTTATGGCACTTACGGTATATTGAACTTGATGTAAAGATGTAAAGTTAACACAACGGCCAAGTGGGAGAATGTAAGAATATTTCCCATAGAATGGCCGATGTATTAACGGTCCGATCATTAAAGTTCAAGCTCTTTGTAAAGTCTACGGATTCTAATACGTTAAAGCGAAACCGTGATGGATCGGTCTCAATAAACGAGTATTAGAATGGGTACGTTGAGACCCTCTCCTCTAACCATAAAATAACATATATTCTCATAAGGTTGTATACATACATATATTGATGGTTTTAAATATATGTATGTGTATAAAATAAAGTTATGGAATTAAAGCAATGTCTTTAATTCTATTTAATTAAAAGACACAACTCTCCTTCCTTTTAAGAGACACCCATTCGGTGGGTATAAGAGAAGAAGAAGGGTGGTTATTCATTTGGCTGAAAATAGATAACCAGAACATTAGAAGAGAAAGAGAATAGAAGAGAAAAAAAAACTGAAAGTAAATCCCTCTCCATCAAAGGGATTGCCGAAAAGAAGAAGGTGTAGAGGAGAAGATCAACAAAGTGATTACGAAAAGATTCTATGCAACAGTTCAAGTGCAAAATGGATAACGGTAAGTTCTAAACTTCCATTGTTCTAGATATGAATGTTTTCATCATCAATATAAATGTCTTGTGGAATCAAATGGTCTATTGATGCATTGGGAAAGATTTCGGAAATAGAAATCATGATTTATTGACTTACAGTCTGTGCTATAATATGACAACCCATGATATTTAAAATGTTGAATGGATAGCAATGGTAGATGAGTCTAATAAACATATCATTATACTATGTATTTATTTTGGCTCAATTTACACATTGTCATTGCATACACATGCACTCAAGGGCTAGTGGAAAATCCAGGGAAATGAATCTGCCGTTTCAAGTCTCGAGTAAATAATGTCTCTGTTCCTAGTCCATAAAGAAGGTTTCATCATGGATCTTTCTCCAAGGCTGTTTTTGTTGGATTTAAAGAAATCAAAAAGTCAACGAAAAGTCAAAAACACTGTTTTATTGAATCAAAAACAGTTACTGTTCAAATTGATTTCTGGAATTTCTGAGAATTGAAGAACACTGATGAGCAAACTTTCAGCTATGAGGGGCAGGATCAAGGTAAGGTTACTGCCATGCCTTTTTCTTTATTTATAATGAAAAACTTGTAGGATTACATAAGAGTTCTAATGTGTTTACAACTTCTTATGTTTCTTACTTCTACACTAGAATTGAAATTGCATTTAGACTAAAACACTTGATCAAACATTTGATCTTATTTAGGAAAGAAAAACATGCTAGATAAATTATAATCTAACTCTAACACCTTGTTGTGATCTCCTCAATCTTCGTCCTTTAGATGTCATGGACTTTAGCCTTTACTCTTCTACCTTCAGCAGTCTTGGAGTCCACAAATTTCAACAGTTTTCTGCTTTCAGGTTTCTGTCTTTAAATTGTGGTGCGATGTATGACAATTAAAGGAGGAAGCAAATAGGAAAAGGATTTCTGTCTTTAAATTCCTGTTCCGTTCTTGAGGATTGTAAATATCATGTGAAAAATATTGGCAAAACGGAAGGTACTATTAAACATTAATTCACGAATATGAATGATATTACTAGCACGGGAATTGATATTTGATTATGTATTAATTAGGAAATTAATTACAATTGTAAATAGTAGTGTTTTAGTTAAACACTTATTCTTTCAATCTTAGCTCGAAAGTATAGGAAGGGCATGTAAATCTATTTACTTTCTATTTAATGGAGAAGACATCCTAGAGGGGTGATCATTCAATTTCTAAAGATATCAGTTTTGTCATGGTATGAGAGCCTCTACTGATATGTGAATCTACGTGAGTATAACAGAATTTTTTTCCTGTGGTATCTTTACCTATGTCAAGCTTTTTGTGTGGTTTTTTTTTTGGTTGTGGCTATGGGCGCACTGCTTTGTGCTTGTGGTGGATATCGATGATTGTTCTGGCGTGTTCTTCTGTGGTGGTCGTGTGGTTGTGGCATCGGTTCTCTTCTGTTCTGGCATGATTCTCTGTTGTGGCTGGGTTGTAGTGAGCATTCCGGTGTTTTCTGTGGTGGTCGGAGGTCCTATACTGGTTGGCATGGTGGTCGGAGGTCCTATACTGGTTGGCATGGTGGTCGGCGTTCTAAGCATCCTCGTCTGCGCCTATTCTGTTCGGCGCACGATTGTTAAGGACGAAGAGTCTTCAAACTGGTTTGATTTCTTTCTCCTGTCTCTCCATTTAAACTGTCGCGTGGACTGTGTTTGGGCCGAGCCCACACTTTCATTAAATTAGCAGTGGTTGGGCTGATACCAGGGGCCTGTGTTTGGGCTCGTTAGTAGGCTGTGTCTGGGCTGCTTGTGGGCTATCTTTAGGCCTGTATATGTGGGCCTTCATTACTACACTTTTTTTTTTTTGGGCCTGATTTCTTTGGGCTATCTTAGCCAGAGCAGTATTAATAATCAGTTACATTTTTTTGGTATTACTATTCCGGAATTTACATTATGTCTATGGAAAATAATATCATTCGCTTTACTGGAAAAAAATTTCCTACGCGGGAATTTCAATTTAAAATGTTTTTGAAAGGGAAAGAATTATTTCATCATATTGATAATTCCACTAAAATTCCCACTGAGAAAAAGGAATTGGCTAAATGGGAAATCCAGGATGCTAAGGTTATTTCTTGGCTATTAGGAACGATTGAGCCTCATCTTGTTACTAATCTTCAATGTTTCTCTACAGCTCAAGCTACGTGGGCCTATTTACATCGCATTTATAATCAGGACAACAATGCTCGGAAATTCCAGTTGGAAATGGAGATTAGTGGTTACAGTCAAGGTAACTTAACCATTGAACAATTTTATTCTGGTTTTATTAATGTTTGGAGCGAGTATTCTGCTATTGTTCATGCTAAGGTTCCTACTGCGGCTCTCGCAGCTTTTCAAGCGGTTCATGCTGAGAGTCAATGCGATTAATTTTTGATAAAACTTCGACCTGAATTTGAACATGTTAGAGCCGGTTTATTGAACCGTGATCCGGTTCCTTCCTTGGATATTTGTGTGGGGAATTGTAATCATTAGTTAACCTGAATCTATTACTGGGAAATTGTTTAAAATTCCAATTAAATTGCAAGACAATGTTATCTACTCCAAATTGTCATTTCTAATCTTTAATAAGTTTCTAGTTCATTTACTGAGTACAATTAGGTTTTTGATACGAAAGGAATTTCAAAATCGAGAAATATTTGTGTTTTTCTACTCTTTTTTATAAAAAAAAACTTACTGTCCTGAAACTTCTCTGTAGTACGGCCAGAACACAAGATATATCTATGAAAATTGATATTTCATATTTTTTTTCCTTTATTTTTTTATTTTTTCTTCAAGTCAAATGTTTTTTTTAATCTAATAATATTTATTTTTTTCTGTCATTTATTTTATTTATTGTTCTTTTTGTTAAAAAATGACTTTTGTAGTTTTTTATGTATGATATTTCAGATTTAATATCATGTAAACAGAAAATATACGAAGTCACGCATAGACAAAACAGATGGAAAAAATTGGGTCAATTTATCTACAGTGAAAAAAACATAAGAGTGACTTTCCCTACACTTCGCCGCAACCAAAATCAAATTTTTTAACATGTATAAAAAATATTAATGGTCCTAAATTTTTTTTTATGATGCTATATATATGAGAGAAATAATCGACCTACAAACCTTTTGATTATTTTGTATTTTTATGCAATCATTTTATTATGGATAACGTGTTTAAAATAATGATAACAATTATTTTAAAGGTATTTTTTCTTAAAAATATGTAAGACTAATTATATATTTTGATTTTTTTTAATATTAACGCCTTAAAATATATTTATAAAAATGACTAAGTTTTTTTTTTTAAATCTCAAATTACTTTAATCTTAGTGTTATTAAATAGTTTTAATATAATAATATGAAGAATAAATCTTAAGAAATAAACAAATAATTTAATTTCTTTTTATAACAATAATAATGGTAACAACGATATTATTGCCAATAATAATTAAAATATTAATTATTTACAATAATGGTAATAATGAAAGCTATATAATAATTGTGACAACTTAACAATCACAGTAATAACAACGAGAATAATAATCAAAATAATTCATCAGTCGATGTTGTGTTTATGAAAAATTGACTTTTATGATTTTTTTATGTATGATATTTCAGATCTAATATCACGTAAATAAAAAATATACAAAGCCACACGTAGACAAAATGGGTGGAAAAATTGGAGCAAATTATCTATAATGAAAAGATATACGAGCCGCTTGCGCTGTGCTTCATCGCAGCTAGAACCAATTTTTTTAACATGTAAAAAATATATTAATGGTCCTAGATTTTTTTTATAATGCTATACATTTGAGCAAAATAATCAACCTCCACTTTTTTTTTGATTTTTTAGATATTCATTTTATTATAGATAAGTCATTTAAAATAATGATAATGATTATTTTAAAGGTTTATTCTCTCAAAAATAATTATATATTTTGATATTTGTTTAATATTAATGCCTTAATATATATATATATATATAATGAATTAAGTTTTTTTTTAAATCTTAAATTAATTTAATCTCAGTGTTTTGAAATATTTTAATATAATAATATGAAGAATAAATCTTAAAAAAATAAAATAAAAATTAATTTCTTTTTAAATAAAAATCACTTTAAACAAAAAATATATTAAGCCACACATAGACAAAACAAATGAAAAAAAACACAAATATAACAAATCACTAACAACAGAAGATTCCCTATACATTCATCAAAGAGAGTTTCACGCTACCAAAGTTAAAGTTACTCTGTTTTTTAACGCAAGCTGCATTTAATATAAGGATAAATTACAATAAAAATTAAAAGTCAAAACTATGAGTATAGATACATAACTACAAACAAAAAATTAAGAACTAACCCAGAAGGACAAAAAAAAAATAAAGGGATCGAAACTAAACCAAAAAATAAAAGAATATAAACCAAAATACAAAACAAAAAATTACATATGTTGAAACAAGGCAAAAAAAAAATTCTTGTTGCGGTGGAGCACAGGCCAATGGCTTGTTATTGACTATATAGTATAAGACATTTGTTCAATTCGGAATTATAATCCTGCCTATACAATTTGATGATTTTTTTTGCCTTAATGATGTTCTATGTGTTTATTCTTTTAACGTCAATCCTGAACCATATCTTATTCATTCCCTTCATTATTTTGTTTGTTTTTTTCCTACCTTTTGTTACATACAAGGCTTGCGCACTTACTTCGATTCACACCACCTCGCTTTGCATCTTCGCTTTTCTTCCACCTATCATGTAATTGTTCAAAATAATGTGTGGCACCTTTGATTGAGAAATCCTTTTGATGACGAACTTCGTTTATTATCCAAGCAATTTTCTGACATTTCGCTTCCTAAGTATATTTGTGATTTTTGCTCTTTAGCTAAACAATTTAGTTTTCCATTTCCTTCTTAGTTCAATAAGAGAGTATTGCACCCTTTGATTTAATTCACTGTGATATTTGGGGACCCTATAAAGTTACCTCTCACCCCAATGCCAAATATTTTTTTCAACTATAGTTGATGATTACTCACAAATTACATGGGTTTATTTGATGAAATTTAAATCCGAGACACAACTTTTGCTTACATCTTTCTTCTCCTTTGTGAAAACACAATTTAACGCCAACATCAAACCCATTCATGTTGATAACGGGGGAGTTTGCATCCTTGAAATCCTTTTTCTCTAACAATGACATCATCTACCAACACACTTGGACCTACACACCCCAACAAAATGGAGTTGTTGAGAGGAAACATTGGCATCTCCTTGAAATGGCACGAGCACTTCGTTTGCATCAAGGTTGTCAAAATCGTGAGTTGACTCTTAAAATCTTATGATTTTATGAGTCAATATGCATTTACATGTTAAATTGGACTAAAATCGAAAACTAGTAAAATCAGACTTCACTCATGCAAAATCTGTAAAATCAATAAAATCGGTCTGATTTTAGGAGTTTGCTAAATTTATGATATGAACAACCAAGTTAGTTTTGAATTTGACCTTATAATATTTGTTGGTGATTTTGTGAGATTAAACATATATTTCAAGCTATATATTGAATCTAGTTGAAATTTTATGGAAAAATATTAGATACATGAAAATATATTTCGTTAATTATTAGATTAAACAATGTTTAGAAATGTATTATTTCAGAGAGTCTAAGTTGTTAGATAAATCTTGTCAAATTTGTCAAACTAGACATTCATGTATTGTTTTAGACACATCTGGAGTTACAAATAAAATTTTATTCCGATTCTAGATGAGAGAGAAACTAGATATCTCAATATTTCCAAATATATATGATAAACTTAGTAATTTATTCATATAAGAGAGAACTATGTGTTTGAAATCATGATTGAAATCTACCAAGAATTTATGAAAATTAGAGATTTAGACTACATGAAAAAAATTTAGAATGAAGACTTTGTTTTTATTATCATATTTTATTTATTTAATTAATGTTAAAAAATTATTTCTAATTTATATTTTTTTTGACGCATTAAACATTGCTTAATAGTTTATTTTAATTATTAGACTTATGTTAGTTAATTATTAATTTAAACTCACTAGCTTGCAACCTAATAAAAGTTCATTATGACTTGTTATGATGAGAACAATCAAGTTGTCACGGGGTTCTTGTGTACTTACTATCATTTAGTAATTTGACCATATTGGAAAATTTGATTTGAATTTTTTTTCATGTCATTGATTTCTTGATTTATATTATTTATCTTTCTTATTTATTTAGATCACTAATTAATTATAATATGGTTGACTCTCTTTATCAGATTTTAATATAATTTAATTTATTGGCTGAAATTGTTAATATATAGTTAAAAAAATGTACTTGCAATTTTACAACCCAATTTTTCATTATGTTTTTCGTCTCGTGTCAAAAAAGTGATTTTAACAACTTTGGTTTGCATGCTAATCTTCCTTTTCTTATTTCAGGTGTGATGTAACTAGCAGACTTTTTACGAAACCACTAGGCAAGCCACCATTCTCTTTTCTATTTGGCAAGTTAAGAAGATGTTTGACACTGTGTTTCAAAAGTACTTTTTTTTAAAAAAAAAAATATTTTTATTTTTAACTTTTTTTGATGTTTTTAGATCATTTTGATGTGATGATGTCAAAAACAATTTTTAAAAAAAATAAATAAAATTTAATTTTTGATATATATATGAATGAAAAAACACTTTAAAAAATCAACTACAACCATATTCTCAAACAGTGCACTAAAAAGTATAATATCCACTCACCAACTTGAGGATGCATGTTAAGATATTCGATATATCATCATCCGTATAATTGTGTAATTGATTCTTGTAAGTTGTAATTGATATTTATTTATTTATTTATTCTGGAAGATATCATCATTTGTTAAGTTTGGTAAATAGCTAATTCATGGGATCTAGTATTGTTGTATGAGGCCTATACAAGGACATCTCTCAGTATCTCCGTTGAACACATCAATGAAATATAATTCTCATATACAATTTCCCAAAGCATCCATCCCCCTTCTCTCCCTTTGAATAAACTTGGTAATCTGCTTTGGCGTCACCATTGCAAGCATGTTAATAAGATCTTTTGACCGACGCTTAAGCGGTACAAACTAAGATTGTCAATTCTATTTTTGGTTGATGATTCGCTTTTTTTAATTGGAATTGAATATTTCGAGTTTTGAAGTGTTTTGGCACTGCTCGATTGTACTATTTATGTATATATATAATTAAATATATTAATTCAAAACAAATTTTAGTTCAAATACAAAAATAAAATTATTTAGAATTGTGCAATTTAATCTAAAAAAAGACACAATAAAATGATTTTTCTGAACAAAATTATGAACATGTATAATATTAGGAGAATGTCATCATCACTCTCGCAAGGTCATTACATTCTCTGAAATTTTAACAGAATATATAAATATGTCAAGAGACTTCTCATAAAATTTCATCTCAATCTAACAGTCAAATTAAGAGATATGATTGATATTGTAAAATTATTCATTATTTTTTTAAAAAAAATACTATTTGGTCAAACGAACCGGCAAAACGAAACCTAACGCTTCGGGTTGGTATTTGGCCAAAAAATCCAGAATGAGCCGAAATTTAAACCGAGATAAAAACAATATTGTTTTATCTTATTTTTTAAAATGGTACAAAACATTTTGGTTGTTGCGGCCAAAACGGAACAAAACTAACAACCCTACTACAAAACAAAACGACTGAATTTTCTTGCTAACAGTATAGGGTGTCACCATTGAAGATCAATCAAGAATTTCCCAGCATTCCTTTGCCGTTAAGGAAATATTGGCCAGTTGTGAACAAGTCGCAAGTCGGTGTCAATGTGGAAAGAAAAGCAAGTCCAAAGTTATTTATCTGTGCTTGTTTGAAGTTGTATTTTTAACTGTGTTTAAACTTTAAAAAAACACTTTGAATTTGGTCAGAAACACTCACCATAAAAAGTAAAGCATTTCACAAGATGTGTACAGCATTAATCATTAAAGCATGATGCCTTACTTAGCAATGAAGAGTCTGTTGTCTGTTAAAATATTTTAAAGCAATAACGAATTACACGTACACTCATCATTTTGCTCAGAAACAATTGGTATTAGAGCTGTTGCCCAAAAATTTGTATCCCGACAGTCACCACAACAATACGTAACTTCCATA
>CM055441.1:13839441-13889303 GCA_029228465.1 Salix viminalis
AAAGGAAGGTACTATTAAACATTAATTCACGATTATGGATGATATTACCATTCCCAATTCATGATCCATGTAAACTCTACAAATTTCTGATTAACTGTTTCAAGATAATCTCACAGCAATTTGCTAGTGTTTCTGGTTTACTTTCACCACCTGGTAGCACTATTTTTTTGCCAGACTGCTGTAGTTTCCACACCACCATAATGGCTCATGACTGGTTCACTAGCCTGCATTCCACCACCGCCACTTGTTTATCTATACGGCAATGGAAGATGAATCTCTGTGTTTTTTTCTTTAATGTGTCAAGACTGATAAGTATCTATCTATATGTTTCTGTGATAACTATATCCAATTCCTCTAGTTTATCCCTTTTCCGTTTCCCTTTTTTCCCTTTCTATTTCCAGCGGGCTTTCCATCTCATGGTAGCTTCTTTTGTGTCGGAATCTGCTCTGACCGATGTCTTCATCCCTAACAGCCAACAAATGTCAAATCTGAACATTGCCAATGATCCAGATGACCGTTAATTTCAAGGCATTGTAGTGTTAAATTTATCCTCTGTAATTTCGTCTTGAACCAACCACGATCTTGCATGCTTGTAAGGATGCTTGCATTGAATATTCTGCTGTAAGAGGTTAATTTCAATATGATCAACGCCTCGAACAATATTAATATATTGATTTCTTAACAGCTTTTGGACCTTCCTTGAGCTTTCATGACAGACAATCACGTTGATCCTTGATTTTTTGACAGCAATCTGGTGTTCCAGGGTAAGTTTTTTGTACGACAGGGGTGAGTTAACAAGTCTCTCTTCGATGATTCTCATGGCGAATTATCGGAGATCACTATGTTACGGGAAAGACAGAGCCTAAAACACAGCAATAATTTAACTTCCGGTCTTAAAAACCAATTCAAAAGCAACAGAACACAATAGAGATCGATCGGAGGAGTTAGCTGCCTGCTTTCCTGCCACGCCATGTTGGAAAGGAACTACCATGTCTCTTAGCTGCTTGCTTGCCTTCCACGCTATGTTGGAAAGGATCTATCATGTCTCCTTGCAGCTAGCATTTATATCAGCAGACGATTTCTTTCTTCATAAAAATATGTTTTATTCATCTTCATGGTTGCATTTATATCAGCCAACATGTTTTTCAGTGTAATATGATATGAAACGTAACGTCGCCATCTCCATCCAATAATTCTCGAGTGTTGCAAACTGGCCTACCTGAATTTCTGTGTTATTTCCCTTGCTGGTACATTTCTGGAGTGTACTGACCTCATTTCAAGCTTTCTAACACGTCTCAGTGTGATGATCTTGATTTCTTTTTCTGTCTTTGTTCTTACAGTTCTCATGTTTTGCTGTGTGTTTGTTTTCGCAGCGGGACTATGCTTTTCTTACAAAAAATAAAGTTTTTTTTGTTTTAAATTATTTTATTTAAAATCATTGCAACTTCTCGGCAATATATCAAAATAAGTTTTTTTAAAATATAAAAATATATATTATTTTAATATATTTCTAAATAAAAAGCATATTAAAAAATAATTGTTATAACACTATCAAACAATATTTTCTTATTTAAGAATAATATAAAAATATATACTTATTTTTAGTTAATGGTAGAACATTGAAACTACAAAAATTTATGAATATGGATATAACTATTATAAAAGAATTTTTAGATGTTTTAAATAACTAGAAAAGAGATTTAAAAAAAAAAAGTAGAAAAAAAAGAAGTGACTAATTCTTTGATTACAAAAATAAAAAAATAAAACGATAACCCATTATCGCACATCTATCCATAGGATGGAAATGGGAGGATCCAAAACTATAAATGAATATTTTTTTATAAAAACAATTAAATTCAAAAAAAAAATTAAACTAGATCTGTTTAAATCGACTATTTTTGGTTTGGTTTGATTTTTTTAATTAAAAAAACTGAAAAATAGTTTTGATTTTTTTTAAAAAATTTTTTACTTTAACCAATTTTTTTTTTCTTTTATTTAATCAAAATGGAAACATATATAAAAAAATTGAACTAAACTAAAAAAAAATTATAGCATTTTTTTATTTTGAATCAATTCGATTTTATTTTTTATTTACCAGTTTTTTAATTAAAACCGAAAATCAAACCAAACAGGAAAATTTTTAAGAAAAATCTAATTAGTTTTTCAGTTCAGTTTTTATCGGTTTAATTAGTCTTTGTTTGTTTTTCTCTCACCTATATCCATATTTTCGAAATTTCAAAACAGAAAGCAGCACGGGATTTTTCATGAACCCGTCAACCACCTTGGAAAACTCGTCAACATAAACAAGCAAACAATAAGAGGAAGTGACGACAAGCCATCGCTGTCCGGCTTGTGTCTTCCTTCAACGTTACCAAACCGAAACACACGTTCTTTGTTTTGACCCCGAATCGTAGGTAGGCTCTCTCTCTCTTCAAAACATCAACGTGCCCCTCTTCTCCTTCCATGAACTTCGCTTCTCAAATCGTGGTACATTTCTAGTCCTCTCCAAATCTTGATGTCTTTTTTATTATCATTTACTTTTTACTCTATAATTGATCACGTGCCATTCTTGCAGAGATAATGGCGATAATGAATTGATCATTGACTCCTCCATTCCTCTTGTTAGTGTCAAGATGGAGTTGTTCTCTGCGTTTGATCTCTATCGTCGAAGACCATTTTGGTTCTTGATTTCTTTGGTGTTCTTGCTGCTGACGCTGCTAAATAGTAGAGTAGTGTTATCTGACCCCGACTACTTAATTGGGCTTGGAAGCTATGACATCACTGGACCAGCTGCTGATGTTAACATGATGGGTTATGCTAACACAGACCAGATTGCTTCCAGGGGTTCACTTCAGGTTGCGAGCGCGTGCTTTTATTGCGGCCGAGCCTAAAGGGAACCGTGCTGTGTTTGTTAATCTTGATGCTTGTATGGCCTCTCAACTTGTCACTGCTAGAGTTATTGAGAGGTTGAAGGCAAGGTAGTTGTCATTTCTGCGTTTTGATTATGATCATTTGAGCTATGTTATGATGTTAGTAAAGTGTAAGAGTTAAGTAGTCTTTTTGCCTGTATTGCAGGTATGGGGACCTTTATACTGAGAAGAATGTTGCTATCAGTGGCATTCACTCTCATGCTGGTCCTGGGGGCTATCTTCAGTATGTTGTGTATATTGTGACATCTCTTGGATTTGTGCGTCAATCATTCGATGCACTTGTCGATGGCATTGAGAAATGCATAATTCAAGCTCATGAAAATCTGCATCCGGGATCGATTTTTGTGAATAAGGGTAAGGGAACATATATGATTTTCTCGGATTCTGAATTTGCTGATGGGTAAAAGGAAACTGTCATTTAAAATGCTGGAAAAGTGCTTGCTTAGCTTTTGACTTTTGCTAACGGGTGATTTATGTTATCACCGTGGTTTTACATTAATGTATCATATCAGTAGTCTTTCAGCTTACCATTTTGGTCTTAGAAATTAATTGTTGCTGATGCTTATTTCTATTTCATTGGTTATCTTTCATAGAGGCAATTTTTGGGAAAGGCCTAACAGTTCTTAGACTTTCAATTTTGTGGCATTCTGGGAAAATGATAACCTTCTGAGTCTAAAGAGCCTCGTATTTCCTTCATCAGGATTCATTCTAGTCCGTGCCATACTTTTCATCGATAATTGGATTACAACCTGGAATCCATCTACTTCTTACTGTTGCCTTTATAGTTGTACCATCTCTTTGCAAAAGTTGTTATTTCGCACTTTCTTTTTTTGGTAAGGCCCATGGTGTGATTGTCATATTGCTTAATGTAAACTTAGAGAGGTTTCATCTTCATACTTGCAGGGGAGATCTTAGATGCTGGAGCGAATCGCAGCCCTGGTGCATATCTTAATAATCCTGCCGAAGAGCGCAGCAAATACAAGTATGATTTTGACACAGAAATGACCCTTTTGAAGTTTGTAGATACTGAGTGGGGCCCAGTGGGTAGCTTCAATTGGTTTGCAACCCATGGAACTTCTATGAGCCGTACAAACTCTTTGATAAGTGGGGATAACAAGGGGGCAGCAGCGCGATTTATGGAAGACTGGTTTCAGCAGAATGGTATTGGAAACTCATATTCTGATGAAAGTGTAGTTGATGGAACCCCTCGAAGAGTCTCAAATATTATCCCAGACATGCATGACAATCGTAAGTTGCTTCCCCCCAATGTTTCAGACAATCACTTTATATTAGCTGCTAGAGTTCTTAGTCTTCCCATAAACACGTGCACAATTCTCTTCCATGTGAGTTTAACTCAACATGTTAAGCAGAAGCCTGTCTTGTGTTTGGCACTAAAAAAGTGCATGGGGCGAATGGATTTTATAAATGTATAATTCAATGTAATCACATTATCTTCAAGGATATTTATTTTTTGGATTAAAATATACAATGAAACAAATGTAATTAATGGAAAACCATTATACTGTAGCAGTTTATTCATATTTTAGTTTTTATTGTCCTTTTTTTTTCCAGAAAAAAACAATAAGATGATACTGGGTTTCCATTCAGTTAACTAACCTCATCACCAGCTTTGTGCTTGTCAGATGCCTGAATTTCTATCTTATAATCAGGTTAAGTTGCTATTGAAAAAAAAACAGCACTTTGTACAAAAGAAAAATCAAAATAAGTGATAACACTGGACCACTGGACCGCTTGAAGTATTTCAATTACTTACAACTATAGAATATGCATCTTGGATCTGAAATCTTGTGACCAGATCCAGCATGCTGTCAAGTTGGGCAGTTGCAACAGGGAATTTGAAGGATTTGAGAACTAAAGCATAGCAACAGATGTTCTGCTTTTTGTTCACTGGATTAGAATAATATGAGAAGGGATAAATAGCTTCGTCCATTTACTTTCAATATCTGTCTATTGCAGACCATGAGCTACTGGAACTCGCAGCATCCTTCCAGTCTCCTTCTGGTCAACCAGCAACCAAGATTCTTAGCATTGCAAAGCGTGTCAGGAGTGCTCTCAGGCAGGCTGACAAACCTGGATTTGTATCTGCATTTTGTCAATCAAATTGTGGTGATGTTAGCCCCAATGTGCTTGGAACTTTCTGTATAGACACTGGACTACCTTGTGACTTCAATCACAGTACCTGCGGGTGGGAAGAACGAGTTGTGTTATGGCCGAGGACCAGGGTACTGAATCTTGTGCAATCCAATGCTTTTAATAGTAAAATACCTGCCTTTGACCCTGTTAGAATGCTAATTTGTTTTTTTGAACCTAACCTGGCAGTTATCCTGATGAATTTGAAAGTACCCGTATTATTGGAGAGAGGCAATTCAGAAAAGCTGTGGATCTTTTCAACACAGCATCTGAGAAAATAAATGGAAAGATTGATCATCGCCACTCTTTTGTAGACTTCTCTCAGCTGGAAGTGGCACTTCCTAAACAGGGAGGAGGTTCTGACTTAGTAAAAACATGCCCTGCTGCAATGGGTTTTGCATTTGCCGCAGGAACAACAGATGGACCTGGAGCTTTTGATTTCAAGCAAGGAGATAATGAGGTAACCTGTGATTGTAATATTTATGTCTTAAATCATTGCTATTCTGTCATGATATTCAGCGGCTGCCTATTTCTCTTGATTGTTGTTTGCTGTTGTGTTACATTAGGGAAATGCCTTCTGGAAACTTGTGCGGAACTTCTTAAAAACACCAGGAAAGGAACAAGTTGATTGTCAGCATCCAAAGCCTATCTTGCTTGATACTGGTGAAATGAAAAAACCATATGATTGGGCAGTGAGTTGCTATCTTTTTTGCACATCTTACACTAGTAGAATGTGGTATTTTCAAAAGTTTATAACCAAGTTGATGCTGTATTTGCTGTTAAAGAATAATATAAATCATATTCTAGGACCTCACCTAACAGCTTAAGCTTTTTAGGTGAGATGATTTCTTAATATTTGCTCCAAAATTTCATCATAAAAAACTTAAGATAAGTAACTTAATAGCTGGATCAGGTAAACTGTTGATTCAGTTCTAGTCCTAATTTCTTTCTTTTATTTTCTTATGAAATTGAATGTCCGCTTGTTGATTTATGTTTGGTGTTGTAAATTGAGTGTTCAAATTTTGTCTCTCACATCAAAGAAATTAAAACTGGGAATGGTTATGGTTAACTATATGGCCTCATCAATTAGCAATAATGTAGTAATGGTGGATTTTCTTGATTCTGGACATTATAGCAGCAACTTTTGTGCTTGTTCACATAAGTGTGCACAGATTGATTGGCTGGTGTCGTGCTAAATACCAGAATGGCATGGTGTTATCAAAATAACTTGATTATCTTTTCCTAAGGCTTTTTTGGTTTCTTGTCCTTTATTTTGGAATTGAATATGGAATCAATTTACAAATGATTTGGAACTGAAACAAGTGTTTTGCTTCATCAATTTGCACATTGTGCAATCCAAGTTTGTTTTCCAGCTTTGCTGAATATTTTTGGTTGATGCCATTCTAATAAACATGAAGAATTCCTCAATGCATGTCCATGAAGTCTCAGTCACACCTTAAAATAATGTGATGGCATCACACATTGGATATAACCAAATAACAATCCGTTGAAGAATTCCTTCCATCTATATGTAGCTTTCCTTTTCTTTTTTCAAAGATAGTTTGTTTTTTCATGATTCAAAGTTTTAAGAGTTCGTTGAGGTCTTCTGGCATGGCATGTCTGCCTATTTTGTCTGTAACTATTTTCTACTGCTAGGAATGCTAATGTTTGCCCGTTGTGTAAGAGAGAGAGAAAATATCTTTGTTCATGTGTCCGGCATTCCTATTAGTGACACTATTTTCATGCAGATGATTTTTGGAGCCACTGTTACTTTACCAGTGACTAAACTGTTTGTTCATGGATCATGCAGCCTTCAATACTTCCAATCCAAATTCTCCCGCATTGGGCAGTTAGTCATCCTCAGTGTACCTGGAGGTACCTTTCATTGCTTCTTTCCTTTTCCTTTCCTGTAAGGTTAATGCTTCCATTTGCAGATTCATGTTTTACAATCAAACTAAGCTCTGAAATTGAATGGATGAAGAAAATGCTAATATTATAGCCATGGATTATAGAACATGCTAAGAAAAAGGTCTTTTGTCTTTCTCCAAATGGTGGTGATGAGCACACTGCTAAGGTGGTTGCTCAGGCTGGGATGGATAATGTCTAGTCATCCCCAGTAATGCCCAGCCTTTTGTTGTCAAAAAGTCTGGTTGGGCTCAAATGAACTTCTGTAAATGGACAGGTTGTGTGGCAGGTTGAAATTACACTATGCAAAAGAAATACCCGTGGAATATATAAAACCACATTTTGCTACAGGCTAGTCCAATTTCATGTTGAGTCCAGGCCAGCCCTGCCAAGTGCCAAACAGGCAAAGTTCATAGCACAGCCCTGTGCCAAATCCTTAGTTCCCCAACTCATTGCATTTTGATTAGTGTAACTTTTGTTCCTAAGAGCATTATTCTGGCATTAAACATGCTAGGAGCCATTCTTTCTTTGTTTTCATTTGTGGGCTATTTAATTGGTTGATGATTTTTTTTTTAATTTACTTTCCAAGCACCCATGTGCATTGTTTCTATGATTATATGCTTCAACCAATATGATTTTCTGAGTTCAAGGCTTTTCTGCATGATTGTTTCAAACAGAATTTACAACAATGGCTGGGAGGCGTCTTAGAGATGCTGTCAAGACAGTGCTTGTGAGTTCTGGGAATAGCGAGTTTAATAGTGATATTCACGTTGTTATAGCAGGATTGACCAATACCTATTCACAGTATGTGACCACTTTCGAAGAGTATGAAGTGCAGAGATATGAGGCAAGTGAATAATTAATGACAAATGCATGAACTGTTTTCTTTCTTAGGAAAAAAAAATCACTGTGAAATGTAATATCTGACATGTGTAGTTTGACATTCAGAAAGCTATATATCAGGCAGCCTTGCATGCATGGGAAGTTGGTTCATTAGCAAAAATAAGTTGCCATCTGGTTCTAAATTGAAAGTTGTCTTGAGGTTTTCAAGCACCATCCTTATGACTGGTATTGGGATTCTATACCATTATTCCATGCCATGTCAGAATGAACTATCAAGGAAAAAATGTGCAAGATTAAATTGACAGTCATGGGCTTTTGTTAAGGACTTACATGGTGCTATTTTTTCTTACCTCTACAATCCCTTGTTCATGAACGTGACGTTGTTCCCCAGGGTGCCTCCACGCTCTTCGGTCCACACACTCTCAGCGCCTATATCCAGGAGTTCAAGAAGCTTGCAACGGCTCTCGCCAATGGCCAATCTGTTGAGCCTGGTCCACAACCACCAGATCTCCTGGATAAGCAAATAAGCTTACTTACGCCGGTTGTAATGGGACGCAACCCCTCCTGGCATGCATTTTGGTGATTGCAGCTCTGATGTCCCCCAGAACTCCACATTCAAAAGAGGTGATACGGCCACGGTTGTTTTCTGGTCAGCTTGCCCCAGGAATGACCTAATGACAGAAGGCACATTTTCCCTTGTGGAGATCCTCCAGGGAAAGGAGAGTTGGTTCCCAGCTTATGATGATGATGATTTCTGCCTTCGCTTCAAGTGGTCACGACCTTCAAAATTAAGTGCTCATAGTCAAGCAGCTATAGAATGGAGGATCCCGCAATCTGCCAGCCCTGGTGTCTACAGAATAAGACATTTTGGAGCTGCAAAGGGCCTTCTTGGTTCTATCAGCCATTTCACCGGTTCATCCAGTGCTTTCGTTGTAACTTAACATGATAAAGCATGCTGTTCCTGTACATTTACACGCTACTTCTGTCCTTGTAATACTAGTTTTCTTACATAAAAAGTATATTTGCACGACAGATGGCTGGCATGGGGCAACACTTGCTAATAAACTCTTGAATCCCTGTAGCTATCATGTTTAATTAATCCAGCTAGTTTTTGTAATTCCTGGAGGAAACTATGGTTGACCATTAATCCTGTGTAATTCCTGGAGGAATCAACGAGCAATGTTGCAAGTCTTTCTTCTGGCTTTATGTGAGTGTGTCCCCGCCCCATTTTTTGGAGAGCATGGAGATGCTTTGAGAAACATAGGTGAAACAGCAAAAGTTTTGTAGCAGATTTTGGTTTTAGGTTATTGTAAACATAAAATTCGTTGCTGATCCATGTTGCAAAGGGCCGTTTAATCCATTTTAATTCCTTAAACTTCAGTTTGTGTTTTAAGGATGATGCAAGATCCTTTCATCGCATGGATACAGGCCAGCCAGTGGTTAAGAAGCTGTTTGGCACGGCGTTTCACCCAGCCGTGCCGCAGCTTTTAGTAAAAAAAAATTCATTTTAAATAAATATGTTTTATTGTTTTTTTAGATCATTTTGATATGCTGATATCAAAAAATGATTTTTAAAAAATAAAAAAAAATATCATTTTGATGTATTTCAGCACTGAAAAAACACTTTGAAAAGCTACCGCAATGCTCTTCCAAACAGGCCCTAAGTTTGCATATCCATTACCTCCTGTTAAATCAATGATTTTTGATCCATTACCAGCAAAGCTGATAAAAATCTTGAGGTTGGCACTCGAAAGTGGTGGGGGGATGATGTGTTAACTGCTTTATGTTGTTTCGAGTTCGTATCACTTGAAAGAGATTCTTGCATCATTGTTGGATTGAAACTTCCACAGTTGCATTTAACTTGTGAACTGAAACGACACTGAACCTTTGCTTTTGTTTTTGACACTGAAACATCCACAGATGCCTCCATGACACCTCGGGAACAGACTTTTCTTTTGAAGAATTTTAAAGTATGTTTGTTTGTTCAGAATAGAAATGACTTTTTTTTATTTAAAAAAAATAGAAAAATACAAGGCGATTATAACTAATTTCTTAAGAACATTCTTAATATTTTATATAATTAATAATCTAGTTGTGTAATATTATTATTTTTTTAATTAAATTAAAATAATTAGCATGAAAAATAGCTATATTGTTAGCTATAAACGAAAACAATTTATATTAGACTTATAATAAAAATTAAATTAAAATACTATATTATTTTTTCTAAACAACCCCTCTTCATCCTCATCAACTAAATAAAAAAGAATCATTGATAAAAAAATAAAAAATAAAAAATAAAAAAGATAAAGGCAAATTACAGGATAACCGTAGATATGACTGATCAACTAGCACTAGCAGGCTCAACCCAGAGCAAATACTGAGAACGAAAAACTCTGAAATCTCACCCCTAGCCCTCAGGGATAAGGCCGGCCTAAAAGGATAAAAATGAACAAAACGACAATATAACTACCCGTTACCAAATTGATAGCGAGGCCAAAAATATATAAATAAACAAACACTTTCTCTCACCTTTTCAGCCACAAAACAATACCCGGGCTAACAGAAACAGAAAATTCTCTCCCAGTTTTTGCCTCCTTCAAAACTTCGAAGCCTCCCTTTACAATCAATCTTCAACCCCTAAAATTAAGAAGATTCATGAAAACCTGGTACTAAATCTTCTCTTTTGATTTACATACTCATTCCCTCTTTCTCTTCAACCAAACAGACCCTGTGTTTCTCTCACATTACCACTCCTCTAGCTAGATCCGCTTCTCTCTTTTTTTTTTTCTTCTATGTTTAGCTTGTTCAAACCCTGAAAGAAATCCATGTGACACAAAAACCGATAACCCCAACTCGTTTTTTGAGAGATTTTTTTCTTACCCTTCATCGGATTCAAAGAAATACACAAAAATGAGCCGCTTATTCAATGTTTGCCTAATTGCATCATGGTACTCCTCTAATATAGGAGTTTTGCTGTTGAACAAATATTTGCTTACCAACTATGGATTCAAGTATCCGATATTTCTCACTTTGTGTCACATGATGGCTTGTTCATTGCTTAGTTACATTTCAATTTCATGGCTCAAGATTGTGCCTTTGCAGACCATAAGGTCAAGATCGCAGTTTCTGAAGATCTCTGCTCTTGGGGTCATATTTTGCTCCTCTGTTGTGACTGGCAATGTATCTCTTAGATATCTTCCAGTATCGTTTAATCAGGCTGTTGGGGCTACCACCCCATTTTTTCACTGCAGTTTTTGCATATTTGCTGACATTTAGAAGGGAAGGTTGGCTAACTTATGCTACTCTCATTCCTGTTGTCACTGGCTGTGTCATTGCTAGTGGGGTGAGAACATATTTCTCTTCTTTCTTTATATTTTTTGTTGTCTTGGTGTATGATCTCGCCGAATGGCGTCAAAGGATCCATTTATTAGTTCGGGATTGAGGCTTGGTTGTTGTTTATTTTTTTTTATTTTATTGTATAAGTCTCTTTTCTTTTCTTTTTTTTTGTCATTGAGATCATTATTGGTTATTGAAAATTGTTCATCTGTTGGATTTTTTACAATCGAGAGAACTAGCTGCTGGCATTTCATGCAGCACCAAGTTAAGTTTACTCTTTTACAGATCTATACCGGGTTTGAATTCGGAAGTTACTGTTTATGATACCTGCTGTTGTTTGAGGTGTTATTTTTTAGCCATAATGCTACTGAAACAAGTTCTTAAGGAAACCTCTTTAATTGGTTAGATAATTCTTTGAAATGTTGATTCTCTGTTTCCTTTACTGATGGAAAAATCATTAACAGATTCGATCTTATTTGTTTTTCTCTCATTGCTTGATTGAAGGGGAGCCGAGTTTTCATCTTTTGGGTTCTTAATGTGTATTGGTGCTACAGCAGCAAGGGCGCTCAAGTCTGTGGTTCAAGGGATTTTGCTGTCTTCTGAAGGGTAATGAATGTCTCTTCATTTTGCATCTCAAAATCTGAAAGTCCTATTTATTCTTGTTCTAATAGCAGTGATTGAATGCACATGATCTGATAATTTCATTGTTTTACCAGGGAAAGACTTCACTCTATGAACCTCCTAATGTACATGGCTCCAGTAGCAGTTTTAGTCCTTCTTCCTGCAGCTTTTTTTATGGAGAGAGATGTGGTTGGAATCACAATTTCCCTTGCAAGGGATGATGCGAAATTCATATTCTATCTGCTCTTCAATTCTTCTCTCGCATATTTTTGTGAATTTGACCAACTTCTTGGTCACTAAGCATACCAGTGCCTTGACGCTTCAGGTATCTTCTCAATCATTTGCGTTGAAATTACTCAAGGTTCATTGACAGAAGCAGCATATCGATTAAACAAATATAAAGCGAGCAAACATTCATAACCAGATTTATTTATCCTTTTCCTGCTAATTATTTTGTTCGTCTACATATATACATAAGCCAGCATTGCATATCATATCATACGAGTTGCCTACATGCATGATGAGTAGTTTTGCGGCATTCCAAGGTTTTTCGGACTCTGCTACCTGGACAGTTATGTTATACGTGTAAATATTAATGTTTGCTCATATACCTGTGTATCTGAGATGCATTTTACGGGGATAGGGAAATGGTTCCAGATGCTCCTTTAGATTCACAATGTTCAATCCTCGACAATGCTTCCTTTCCTGCCGTGTTAACCATGTTTTACTTATAAGTATGTTATTTAATCTGACTCCTGATATAAACCATTCCTCTACTCTATCCATTACACTTGTTTGAAAAACTTGTAATTGTGTGGATGCCTCATCTAACACATTATCGAATTGAGATGCTCATATGCAGCAGCAAGGTTTGCCCCCGGTGAACCATAACCATTAAAGACTGTTCAAGTTATGTTTTCTATTGAGACTGGCCGCTGCACAACCTGCAGTTGCAATGCTTTCATAAATTTTCACGAGTTCAATCTGTCAGCCTGCAAAAATCCGGTCAATATGGTGTTCTCTAAATGCCCTTTTCTACTAAAGCCTAGCCTATAATGTACATTGAAGATTAGTTGTAGGGGCTGGTTGACGTCCTGAAAGAATCGATTCTTTTCTTTGATAAGAGTTCCGGCCGTATAGAAAGTCTTGTTGGTGCATTAAATGTATCTGGTCATGCTTTTATTTTCATTATTCAGGGTAATCTCTACATTCAGATTAAGAAATGTGTGCTGCTTCTAGGTTCTGGGAAATGCAAAGGGGGCTGTCGCCGTGGTTATTTCAATTTTGATCTTCCAGAATCCTGTATCAGTGACAGGGATTTTTGGATACAGCATCACTGTTACTGGTGTTTTCCTTTACAGTGAAGCCAAGAAAAGGAGCCGGAGCAATTGACACATCGAGGACGAGCAGTGCCTCGAAAAATTTGAGTATATTTTATGTCAAACTATTTATCAGCACGAAGCGGCTAATTTGTTGACCTTGTTTTGAAGCAAGTTTGCGCAACAGATGCGTTGACTTAACTCCATTGTTTGTAATGAAATCAGGAAGACATTCAGATTTCAGACAGTAGACACCCCTATGGAGCAAGGTCATATTATATTTTGGATGGAATTGCTCTCTAATTGCCTGCTCTTATGTGGAAAGTTAACTATTGATAATTGAAGGGAAGAAAGTCTAATTGCTCCAAATTATCCGCACAGGATATCAATGGATAGCTATTGCCAAGCCTTTGCTGGGTTTCCAGCCTCTTGTCATGATATCAAGGTATCTTAAAAATGGAAGAAAAAAGTCTTTCTAAGCCACGAATACGAACAAACCGATGGTAATCCTACGAGGGAAAATGCATGACTGTTTATCACATAACACCTAAAGATCTCAGTAAGCACCGCTAAAAGAAACTTTAAAGACATCTAATGACTACGAAGGGGCTAGCTCACTGCATGAAAGCCATTGATGAAAATGATAAACATCCTGAAAACATTCCCAAACCTACAAAGTGATTTCATTGAACAGGGAAATAAATAGCATTAAACTTTAGGTTTAGTCTCATTCTCATCCTCGTCCTCTTCTATCTTTGGAGCCAAGTAGAATCTGACGTAACCCATTTCAGCGATTTTGTACTCAACCACAACAGGTAGCTCTGAAGACAAGCTGATTTTAACTGTGTTTGACAATGAGGTTGCCTTGGTGAAGGAGTTCATGTACCTCAGTGCAAATGTCAAGGACACTGGCTCATTCATCTCAATAACAGTGGCATCTTCCGGCTGTAAAATCATAAACCCACATATAAGCAATCCTGTGAACTGTTATTTTTGTGATGCGTGCAAAACAAAACTGGATGAAATTTGCAATTAAAAAACACATGCCTTATCAACTGTGGTGTTTTGCCTGAGGACAATATTTGCAGTTCCAATATCACCTCTTGTGGAAAACTTAACACCCTCCTTTGTCACAGAGATCACGACTACATTCACATATCAAAATCATTTCATTTTCGTAGTGTACAAACAAAGTAAAGCAGCCCATGGATGTAAACAGAGGGATTTTTGACAGTACCTGTATCACCAATGCTAGAAAGGTCTTTACAAATCCTTGCAAACTCAGATGAAGGCATCGTAACAATTGCTTGGTATTCTGCTTCCGGAATTCCTAGGTGCTCACTATCGATGTCCATCAGTTTCATCTCAAAATCAGCAATTTTGTCCTGTGCTGTTGTTTATTGCAAAAGGAGCATACAAAAACAAACGGGTCAGACAAAATTAACAGCAATTAACTTAAAATGTCTTATACCATGTCCAAGCACAATAAAGAATAGGCACTCGCATTTCACTTGAAATATCTTTTTCAAGAGAACTTTTTCATTTTGAAATAAAAGCTGTGAAAGTTTATGCAGCTATAGCCCGAGAACCCGTTTGTACATCGTAGAAAATCAATTGCTCAAAACCTGATTACATTCCTTCAAAATTTTCAGAAGTCTAAGCCAAAATCAATTTAATTTCATATTTGAGATGCAGTTCTCTTTTATTTACAAGGTGAAGCTACCAAGCAAAAGCACAAACATGCATCAATCAATTAAGAGCTTAATTCACACATCAAATTACTGAAGAGACTCAAAAAAATAATTCTCCATTCACACACCATCATTTTTCCAGCAGCCAAGACAGATCTTAACGCTTGCACATAATATCAGGGAGTTAGGGGAAAGGTTCCCCTCAACCATAAACCCTAACCCATCCAAAGTAAGCCTAACAGGGCAGTTAAACCCCTAATTTCAACAAGAAATGAAAAGGGAAAACAAGTCTGGTCCAGGAAAAAAGACGATAACTTACTGGGACTTTCAAACATGAAAGTTACGGTATCGCTACCATCATCTCCTTTAATGGTGATGATGTCATCGTTTCCAGCACACTTCAACATCTTAGACATGTTACCAAGATTCATGCCCATCGACATGTTACGGTCACATCGGTAGTGCTCGAAACCCTCCGATCTGAGGAGTAGAGCCACCAGGGCAACGTGGCTGGAATCCATGGCCTGGAGAGAGAACCCAGAAGACGAGCAGTCAAAGTTTGCATCGTTGACCAGGTCCTTGATTGCCTCTAAAACTTTCTTCAGAAGAGACCCTTGCACCAGCCTTAGCTCCAACATTTTTTCTCTCTTCCTTTCTTAGGGTTAGGATTTCTTCTGTGACAGGGGAGGGAGGGACGAGGGGTGATTTCAGTGTGGGGTTAGGTATTTAACTTGGTAAGATTGTGATTGGCGGGGTTTTTAGATTTGGGGCGGTCTGGTTCCCGCCACTGAATTTGGCAAATAAAAGCCGGGAAGCTTTTTGGATGCTGGGGAATACGTGTAGGTGAAGAAGCCCAAGCCCAATATAAAGCCCAGTATAATTTTCAAGGACAGCTTTTAAGCCCATGTAAGAGGTCGATCGGAATAAAATGCACGAGAGAGAGCCCGCCTTTGGACAGCTTTTTTGGACTTTCTTCCATGTTTCTATGATTTATTTATGAGTGGAAACGTGTTAATTTTCTATGACCTTTTTTATATTATATATATATATATATATATATATATATATAGATATATATATATATATTAAAGTGATAAATCCCAAGCTACATGGCCAGGAATGACCTTTAACATTGTTTACACTGTTAACATTTCGCTTTTTATTTTTCTACCATGAAGATGGAGATGCTTCCCATAAGTTCATAAAAATTAAAAATAATATTAAAAGATGCAAGCCTACCGACACGATGGAAAAAACATACAAGAGCAGCTACGGCAATTTATTGAGATGCTAATAAAATAAAGTGAAGAGGAGGAGGTAACAACAAAAAGGAAGACGTGAGTAGATTTTATCCCTGCTTTTAAAAAAAAAATTAAAATTATTTATTTTTATATAAAATTAATTATTTTCATGTTTTTAAATTATTTTCATGTGCTATTATCAAAAATAATTTTTAAAACAAATAAAAAAATATCATTTTAATATGAAAAAATAATTTTAACTACACTCACAAACAGCACTAAACTCTATACTTTAGTGTTTGGTATTACATTTCAAAAATATTTTAAAAAAATAATAATTTTTTTTTTTTATAAATAGCTGAAATTCAAAACAGTCGCTTCAACTTCAATCACGTGCAGATGAACCCTACAATTTTAGAAAAAGAAAAAAAAATAAACATGGGATCTGAATACGAAAACAAACACACCTGCACCAGCACAGACAAAAGCCATGAAATCAATGATTATTAATAATAATAATAACACTTCATGTGACAACCACTCGTTAGTAAAAAAAAACCAATTTCTTCCTTTCATTTTTCTCCCTTACTCAACCCCCACATTTATAATTAACATCTTTTCCAGTTTGCATCATTAATCCCCCATGGCTGATCTCAAGCCCAAATCTGATATTTCCTTCGTCGAAGTCTTCTTGTGCAGTGCTTTCGCTGCTTGTTTTGCGGAGGTATTCTTTCCTCCCACTGTATATTTCATCTGACTTTTTTTGTTCTAAGATTCTGCTGCCTCAAATCGTACAATGCATATTCGCAGCCTCTTGTTTTGTGTTTGTTCTGTTTACGTTGACTTGAGAAATTCATGTCAAGCTTGAGCTGATTGGAAATTATAAATGTGAAATTATAAATGTGACCCAATTTCAAGGTAATTTGTTTCGGGTTTTAATTGGTAGAGTTGTATCTATTCATAATTCCATGGCATTGTTGATCTGGGTTTTGCAGTTCTGCACCATCCCTCTGGACACTGCTAAAGTTAGGCTTCAGCTACAACGGAAAATATTGGCCACGGAAGGAGTAAGTTTACCTAAATATAGGGGTTTGTTGGGCACAGTAGCTACTATTGCCAGGGAAGAAGGTTTAGCGGCACTATGGAAAGGCATTACTGCAGGATTACATCGCCAATTTATTTACGGTGGCTTAAGGATAGGATTATATGAACCGGTATGTCGTGGATGCTCTCCTTCCATACATGGGATTTTAACTGTTACCAGAGTATTAATGTTGGAGATGCTGAATGCTGGTTGAACAGGTTAAAACTTTTTTGGTTGGCAGTGATTTTGTTGGAGACATTCCTTTGTACCAGAAAATACTCGCAGCTTTGTTAACTGGTTAGTGCATTTGGTTACGTCTGAATGCTCTAAATTACGAAGTAAATGTCTTTAGTGTTATCTATGGGGTTTCCCCCCCGTCAAGATCTCATTGGAAAAACTTTCAAATTGAATAGGTGCTATGGCAATTGTAATTGCTAATCCAACTGATCTTGTAAAAGTTCGGCTTCAAGCTGAAGGGAAACTGCCAGCTGGGGTGCCTGGGCGATATGCTGGAGCTTTGGATGCTTATTTTACCATAGTGAGACAGGTATGTTGCTTACTGTTGTTTTGTTTTTATATTGTTATGGTTTTTATTTTCTCTTCGTTTTCTATATATTTAGGAGGGACTGGGGGCCTTGTGGACTGGACTTGGGCCAAATATAGCAAGGAATGCTATTATAAATGCTGCTGAACTAGCCAGTTATGATCAAGTGAAACAGGTATAATCATGATCTTGATACTCTTAAGTTGCTCTTATTTTATAATTTGTCTTTTATTTTTATGTTGAATATGGTTTCTCAATAATGTTCAAAATCTCTATATACAAATGCAGACAATATTGCAAATTCCAGGGTTCATGGACAGCGCCTTTACGCATGTTCTAGCTGGCCTCGGTGCAGGTTTTTTTGCAGTTTGTATTGGTTCTCCCATCGATGTAGTAAGTGTCCTCTATCCACTCCACTCGCTTGCAATTCTGGCAAGCAAGTAAACATTTGACATTTATCAATTTGTCCTTGTCTTCATTGCACATAGCTATAACTTCCGGTTTTCTCTATACGCTCCTTTTTTGTTAGATGCACACAGTATAACAAGTGTGTTGGATATGCATTGTTGGCGAAGTCACTGAGAACGTGAAAATAAAAAGCACCGAAGAAGAACAAATTCCTATAATAATCTCTACTACCATCAGACATACATTGCTTTTATAGAATCTCAGTGAACCTTCATAATTCAGATTACAGATTATTTCTATAGCTAACTCCAGTACTGCATGAAGCTGCTGCACAAGTTGTTGAAAGAACAAAACATGGCAGAAACACTGAAATTGTGTAGAAATTTAATCAAGTGATGAAACAAGCAATGTCTGACATCTTAATTCATTTAGTTTTAAAGATTGCCTACCCGATGTCCAAAGTAATTTGTGGTGCTTTCTCTAAAGTTCCTTCTGTCTGATAACCATAACAAAAGAATTGAAATCACTGAGCATAACAGCTTTCCAAATGATAATGACATTGGTGATGATATTATAAATCGTGTTGATAGATCCATGCATAATAAATTCTCAAGATTTACCATTAACATTCAAGCATAATCCATGAATTACACCAGGCAATGACAAGGTTACTGCTAGAAAATAATTGTGTCATGTTTACATTTTCTGCAATTCTGTATGCATTTTTTTAACGAATGATGCTGGAGGTAGCCAATGAACAGTGCATTGTATGATCTAGCGTGCTGTTTTTCAGGTAAAATCTAGAATGATGGGAGACTCGTCCTACAAAAATACTCTTGACTGTTTTATCAAGACACTGAAGAATGAGGTCTGTCAATTTCCCTTTGTGTTTCCATTGAGGTTTCATCCCAGATGATACGACATACCATTATTTCCCTCAACTATTTTATAGCAGTGGAAATTGAAGCTTGTAATGGCAAATGGCAACATGCTAACTTTCTGCATGTCCTTCTATTTCAAAAAAAGGGGAAATGTGCATTTCAACTTTGCATACATCTTACTCTCTGAGAGCTTGTTCAAAATCCTGTAATGATTGTAATTGTTTTGCTGCATCTAAGCTTGAACATCATTACTGTGCTAATTAAGAGTCTTGTGGAAACTCTTACCTTAACTCAATTTGTATTAACTTGTGGGAGCAAATTGACTGCAGGGATTTTTGCGTTTTACAAAGGTTTTCTCCCGAATTTTTGGGCGGCTGGGATCTTGGAATGTTATAATGTTTTTTGACCCTTGAGCAAGTAAGATTTGTGAATCATGTCCTGTTTTGGTGTTTTTCTAATTTAAAATGTAAATTCCAGGCAGTGGCTTCATTCCCACTTCTGTTAATTGGTATGAAAGTTAAAGTTGCTGTGCATATTCCAGTAAAGCAAGGATCTAACAATTTGACAATTCAAGTGACTGCACCAGTTGATGTTTTTGGCTTAAATTCACTTTGTAGGCGTGGGCTTTGTTTCCCACACCTTTTCTTTTACAGTTTCTGTTATTCACTTGTTCGCTTTGGCTTTACCTCCTTGCTAGTGTGAAGTAAGCTGTCGTAGCAAAATGCTCATCCTCATCTATTGTGTTATTACAGGTCAAGAAAAATTGTCACAGGGCAAGCATACTATGACTAACAGCGAGATCTGAAAGTGGAAAGAAAAATAATCTTGCTTTGATAATGCCTCTTCGACAATTGGAAATTCTTTTTCGGGATATATAAGGTTCTATCTGCTGGTATTCTTTGCTACTTGGTTACAGAGAGATAAAGAGTTGTCTGCTCAAGTATTTTGTGGACGTTCTCAAAATGTATTTGAAGCCATCATTCTAGGGAGTAGAAATGCCTTCTCCCTTTTCAATATAAGCGTGAAGCTGACCATACAATATAAAAGCCACAAGATGTCCTCAATCCTGTTTCAAATGTAAAGTGTGCCCATTCATGATTTATCCAACAATTATCTTAGTAAAACTCAGCACTTGGTTAGTTCATCAATGATTGAATATTCTGTATTTTCCGTTTTACTTCTTGATTCTCTCAATAGGAGTTTCTTGATGTACCTATTGTATGTGTTGTTGTAACGTGCATGATTTCAATAGCAAGTGTTTCCTGTTCGGCACCAATGAGCTATTGCGCGTGTGGATACTTTCCCCCCCTTTCAAATATCGTCGCCCATCTCTCATCGGAACCGGAGAATAATAGTGTCAATTTTCAGTTCAAGGAATATTAGTAAATCCGGGACTAACAGGGAATCATCTCACGACCTGACCAGCTGGAATCAGCCCAACAGAAAATTTCACAGCACTCTCCCTATACTCGGGATGAAACCCAGCTCCCCTACTAACCTCAAATTGACCCGGTTCCGGGTCGAGTGAGAAGGCCAGCAAGTGAAGCAACCAAATGGCCTTGGCCAGCCCCATGAACACTCATTGGCTGCTGCTATTTAAAAACTCGAGCTGCTAGGTGAAACCCGAATATGATTTATATTACGGTGAAAGCCTTATGAACTTGAAACTTGCACACAAGCCTACACTACCTTGTGCTTGATTTTTATTAAATAAAATGAGGATAATGAGAATTGAACTCGTGATCGCTGGGTCAACAAGACTCTGATATCATGTTACGAAATAATCTCATCTAAAAGCTCAGGTTATTAGATGAGATATCGGAATATAATTAATATTATTCTCTAACCAGCAATAACTTGCTGGTGCTGCTCCAAGTTTCCAAATAAGGACTGCTCCATTTTCGGATGAACAATTGCCAGGTATTTCCTGCAGCAGAATTTGCCAAAATGACAAGTTGGCAAGATTCCAAGAAGTTCAATGTGGTCCATGGCCTTCATATCACGGTGCTGAGAAAAACAGTCATGACGGAACTGGTCCAGGTTGAGAAGCGAGGAGAGGTTTCCATCCATTTAGAAGGTTTCATGGTCAAAGCCCTGGAAGACCTTGCTGTTGCGGAGGAGATGGGAGTGGTACTGGTGGTAAAATTGTCAGTGCTTGCGGTGGCAGCTTCAATAGAACGAGCAGCAGCAATATCCCAGTGGGCAGCACGCATGAAAGCCAGAAGCAGCGAGGTGAAGCATTTGATGTCTTTTTCACCTGGCTCGTCGTTAATAATTACAGTTTAACTATTTTTTATTTTTTTTATATTTCAGCTTCAATTTTTCATTCTTATTATTTTTTATTTTTTTATATCTTTTTATATAAAATTTATTTGTTTGCAATCTCATCTTGCAATTTCAATTTGTCATTTCTAGGCTTTTTGTTTATTAAATTTTCTTTTTAATTTTATACTTCAATTAAAATTGGTTTAAGTTTCACGCTTCAATTTTGTTTATGATTTTTTTGACTATTTTTGAATTCTTTTGTTTGATTTTTCTTTTTCAATTTTACTTGTGAGTAAAAGATAAAAATTAGATTGTATTTTAATTTTGATACTCATTTTTGAAATGTTATTTTCTATTTTGAATTATTTTTATATAATTATTTTTTTTCAATTTTATCCTTCAACATTTAATCAATTAAATATTAAATTTTTATATAATTTTTTTTCTATTAGATTACCATGAACTAAATCATAAGATAACTCAAATTGATTTGACTTTAATTACTCGAATTATAGATTTATCATACAAACTTTGTTCTGATTTTTTAGATTGTTGTCTTAATCATTATTTAAAAAAAAAATAGACAATGTGATGTGCTGAATATTTTTTGAATAAATATTTGTGTATTTTTTTTATTATCTAGTTAAAATGAAATTAATTTATTAAACGCGTCCTAAAGTTATTTTTTATAAAAACAATAACCTGGAACATATCATGGCTCCACAATAGTAGATTCTATGGGCTAGTCCTTTTTTACACGTCACATTAAATATTAAATATATAATTATAACGTGTCAGATTGATAATATTGGTTTGAATCATGATAAAAATAAATAAAATTTGACGAAAATTTTAACAGCTTATTGAGATATTTTAATTTAAGGGTATATAATGTATTTTGTTCTAATATAAAAAAAAAATGACTCATAGAATTAACCTATAATTCCCAAATTATTTTAACTTAGAGCTGACCACTCGATACACAACACGTGTCATCAGATTCCAATTATTGTTGTGGTCTCAGTTTCACGCTAGTAATCCATCGATAGCGTGCCACGTCAAGATTCAAGAATAAAGGCTAAGCCACGGACGCTAAAGAGAGATTAAACGGGATTGAACTGCACTGACATGTCCGGTTATCCAGAAACTTCTGTGTGTTTCTTCTCATTATATATACTGAAGAGCTTCTCGCATTCTCACGCTTGTTCGGCAGATTTAAAAAAAAAAACCGTCTAGGCTCTGCATCTCTTTTCAAAGAAACAGGGATATCTCTTAATTATTTGCTGTAAGTTGTTGATTTTTCTTCTATCATTTCAGTCTGCTCGTTTCGTTTTTGTTTAATAATCTTGTGATTTTTTTTCCCGATTTTTCTGAATTCTGATTAAGGATCGTGGATTGTGATTAGGGTTAGTTGTTTGGGTTTTCGTGAATTACGCTTGGATTGTGATAATTAAGCTCTTGACTGTAGTACTTGTGGATGAATTTCGATTGCACACTCTTAAACTAGAAGAGCATCACAAAAAAATAATTTATATATTATAGTTAATTGGGTTATTATATTTCTTCGAGTTCTGTTTAAAATATTTGAATTTTTCAATAATTGGCTACTGGTATTGTATTTTTTACAATTCTTATTTATTTTTGGTCTGATGTTGGTGCAGATGTCCTACTCCAGAAGGTCGAGGTACTCTCTTTCGCCTTCCCCATACAGGCGAGACAGCAGGTCCATATCGAGGTCAAGGTCCAGAAGTAGGTCAAGGTATTGTTTTGCTTCGTATATGCATATTAAGCTGCTTGCTTTTATGGCAACACCTCTGTATACAGGTTTCTTTAGTCTTTTTTTCTGGCTAATTATTTTGATTTGGCTTGTAGGAGCTCATCAAGGGACGTGGAAAATCCTGGTAACAATTTGTACGTGACAGGGTTGTCTCCGCGAATAACTAAGAAGGAACTTGAGAAGCATTTTGCTGCGGAAGGAACGGTAGGGGTACCATGCTATTGTCTTTCCTACTAATTTTGGAATGTTATGGTTTCTCTCCCTAGTAGAAGACTTTTAGTTTCTTATAATGGTTTCTGAACTAACTAGACCTGTGTTTTTTTCTAGGTGATTGATGTCCATCTTGTCGTCGATCCGTTGACAAGAGAATCTCGAGGATTTGGGTTTGTTACCATGTCTACTGTCAAAGAGGCTGATCGTTGTATAAAGTATTTGGACCGCTCTGTTCTTGAGGGTCGTGTCATTACAGTGGAGAAGGTAGAATCTTCATTTTCTGTATTCTTGATAAGTGATCCTGGCCTTTTGCATCCCGGTTACTTTGCCTTTTCAATTTGTGCACAAATTATGGTTGCCTATTAGTTCTTATGAAATTGAAAGTTGTTTGCTTCTTTCCACTTGAAGCTTCTGTGGCAGCAGGTCAGCTGTGTGTAGCAGCTCTTCATCAAACTCCAATAAACAAACAAATCAAACACATCAACAAGTCTCAGACTGTTAGGGTTGTATGCCCCTGAATTTCTCTCTTTTTAGCTGTTAAAATCACGTGCAATTTCAAGCTCTTGTATGAGACTGACTAGTTTTTTTATATGCTCAACATCACTTTTTTTGGTATCATTATACAAATAAAAAATAAAGTTTTTATACCTTTATGTGTTATGTTTTTTTGCAGAAGATTTGATATTCCTTTGAACTCATTTCTTCAATTTGTTGTAGGCTAAGCGGAGGAGAGGACGAACTCCTACTCCTGGGAGGTATTTGGGGCTGAGAACAATTATGGTGGTGGTGGTGGTATGATGTCTTGCATATTGTAAATTAGTTTGGTGCTGGCTTGTTTATCAGTCCATGTATGTTAATTCTTCCTCATACTTGTTTATTATTTGCTGTAGGGCATCGCAGGATGCCTAGTCATTCGCCTCAGACGATCTCCCTAGCTACTCTCCTTATAGGAGGAGCTGGAGTCGGTCGCCATGTTATTCATCTGAACGTAGCAGGAGCAGATCCTACTCCCCTCACAACCACCGACGGAGGTCATATTCTCCTTACTATTATAGCCGTCGACGGTCCAACTCCCGAACTTCGATCCCCATACTATAGGTCCCCTGTCCGCAGGCGTGACAGGTCCAACTCACCTTATTACTCGAGGCATCGCTCACCAGATGACAGATACTATAGGGGGGGCTCAGAGAAGCTCAAGGAGGAGCTATTCAAGAAGCATTTCCCCTAGACCAAGGAGCTCAAGGAGGAGCTATTCGCCCAGTGTTTCCCCTGCACCAAGGAGGAGCTCAAGGAGAAGTTATTCGAGAAGTGTGTCGCCAAGGCCAAGGAAGAACACAAGGATTGGACATTCTCGAGACAGCTACTCTAGGAGCTGCAGTACAAGTCCTACTTCCAGATCCGTTTCAAGATCTGTCACCCCTAGCTCGGGTTCTCCATCTCGTTGAAAGTAGATTGAGCTCCGTGTAAATCGTTAGGAAGAAAAATGAAGCTCGTGTGGATTAAAAATAAAAATAAAAATTTGAGGCTCCAGTAGGTATGTGGAGTTTGTGGACTGAGAACTATGTTTGCAGGTGTTGAGATAATTTCATGTAGATGGGAGCCTGTCTTCTATCCAATGACAGTTTGAAACTATCAGCGAAGAGGCCCGTCGTCTTTCATATTTTTTCAATGCATGATTGACATGTTCCCACGTGTTTTTCCGTTGACCGCATGTGATTGTTGTTACCGATGAGATTAAATATTCAATTTTCGATGTATTCTGCATTCGGACGTGGTGGTTATTCTCGTTGCTTCTCGGAGATTAATATAGCATCAAGTAAACCTGTATTTAGCTCACCAATTTCAAGGACCCGAGCTCGCAAAAATTTTAAATCCCTTGCGCAACGTTTCCCTTCTGCTGTTATGTTTGCTGACATGCAGTTAGGTGGAAGGGGGCCGGCTGACATGATTGGCGCATATGGTTATCGTTCTCCTGACGAGGCTCCCTAACTCTGATTATTGTAGCAGCAAACCATTTCTAAAAACCCTCTGAAATTTGTTGTGAAATATGAACACTGTTTTAACAGTCACTGTAACGTCTAAAATTCGACCACCTGTTAATGGACAGAACTCTTTGATAACCAAACCAAAACACTACATCTTCTAAAACACTTTGAATAATGGCTTCTTGATTTCTTAGTGGATTAGCCTGTAAGCCAATAAGGACGCCTGGACATTTACTAGCTTAACACGAGAGAAGTTTGACGTCATATTTTTTCTTAGGAATACCAGCAATCTGATGGTTACTTTTCACAGATTTGAGACATCGTTCTTGTTGCTTTGAACACTCTTAGCAGTTCAAATTCTCAACACTCTTATCACCTTGCTTGGCTATGGTTGTTGCATTTGAGGACATCAGAAATGAAACAATAAAAACATGATGTAATAAAAAGAGTACCAGAATGTAAAAGATATCGGAGTGAAGAGGAAGAACATTTCTTTGGAGAATAAGCAAGCTGAATGGGAAGAACTGTTATGCAGATGAATTGACCTAGGAGCATACCTCAGAAGATCTTACATTTTGTTGGTTGAAAACCACATTGCACCAGAAACAGAAGCCTGGATACTCGAGGCTGAGAGATTTACACAAGAAGCCACTGTACATTCTTTGATTTTTATACTGGTAAGAAAAAAGAAAAAGAAGAATCAGACGAACAGCCTCTCTCTTTAGATGGGAGATGACAATTCCCACTGCACAACTTTCGCTAGCATTCCTGAACATCTCCAGTTCCTCAGTTGCAATTGCTAGACTCTTCAACATCACGATCCATCATAAACTAATTGTGAATGGAGAATGGTTTCAAACTCATTCAGGGACCTGGAGGGCCAGAAAAATAATTCCATCAGGAAAATTAGTGAGGTAATTAAACGACATAAATATGACAAAAGAATAAAAATCATGTGAACAGCCCTATTAGTTTAGAATTAAGACTTGGAGAAACTTATAAAAAAAAAAGAGAAAAAACGGCAACCATTTGATTGCATGTTGTCATGTTATGCACACGGAATGTAAATATCGCCCTTTTTAGTAATGCTGTGCCTGTTTACTGTCTTGTTGAGAATGCTGTATGATGTTACTGCAACCTGTGAGTGTTTGCAAGACAGCACCAAAACACTCTAGTACAATAGTTGAGAAGCAAGTATGAATAAAGACTACAAGCTCAGTGAAAATCATGAGAGCAATAGATTAATCCAACTAAGAAGAAGGGAGAAAATGAGTGGCACTGACCAGTTTCATCAAAATTTACTCTCTCCCCAGTGGAGAAGATGTTGTAGAAAAGAGCAGCGAGAAAAATATAAGAGTGATGTGAGCAACAGAAATCCACGGAAAGAACCCACTAGTTCAACAAAAAATCCAGCTCCAACTGTTCCCACGATGGCTGCAAATGTCCCAGCAGTATTTGATATTCCTACAAGCAAAAGCAGTGGCAACATATCACACTATATTAAAATTTTAAAGTTATCTAGTACTATCTTGAACAAATAAATCAGAACAATCTCATTATATATAAAAGATTTAGTGGTACCATGTAAAACACCAGAATAATGTGGAGCGATCTCCTGGAAATAGAAACAATGAATAAAAAATTAGACAAAACCTCAGAGATTAATGACAAGCATTGTAACCATTGCAACTCCGTTACACCAACCTGAAGATTCACGAGAAAACCTGAATGACTAAAAAAAGACTTTAGTCCAACAGCTAAAGTTAGCCAAGCAGATGCAAGAAATGGATTTCTAGCGGTCAGCCAAACCAGTAAGAGCAATCCCAGGGCCAATAAAGCCAATTGACTGCAGGGAAGATGATTTGATGCTTACTATAAAATTGTAGGGGGAGAGATCAGGATTACATGCATGCACGATTGACAATCAAAACAAATGGAGATAGAAATGAGATGTAGTTGCAGTCATATTAAAGAAAAAAGGGAGAGACCTGCATGATTTTTCGAGTCAAAGTGACACTGATACCACTGCGTATCAACTTGTCTGACCACACACCGCCAAAGTATCCCATAAATCCCATCACACACCATGGAACAGCACTAAACCACGCTGCTTGTTTGAGGTCAACATGATATATCTGTTCACAGTTATCCACTTTTAGCCCTTGTTTAGCATATCTTCCAGTAAATATGCGCATGCAATGCATATAGAGAACCTCGATGATAGAAATGAAGTTGGCCTTACTGTGTTAAAATAAATGGGCATCCAGGAGAGAATAACAAAAAATCCCTGCAGAATTATTTTAAACCATTTCAAAATATTAGCACAAGAAGGCGATGGTGCTCATCCTCAGTACAGTTGAATCTAGATATTAGATGCAAAACACTTCCACATATTCCAATCATTCTAAGCAACATATGTAGCATATGAGAAGAAAATTAATGACAGATTCTAGATTAAAAAGATGATGTGTGAAGTACCCAGCTATGCATGGCATTGGCAACGATTAGGGACCAAGTGGGCATCTTTGAGAGCAAGCGCCTGAAAGGAGGGATTATTCTGTTTGTCTTGGGTTTATTCTCCATGGGAAATGATTTCCACCCCTTGTTTATTATGTACTCCAATTCATATTTTGATATCTGGGAGCTGTGGTCAGGAGTACTTGATATTGCAGATAACCAAACCAAAACCCACAGGAATCCAGAGAGTCCAAAAATCACAAACGGCCCAAATAAACCACCTTTTGACATTAAGATTGGAGATAGCATGAGTCCTATTGCATTTCCAAGTTGAAATCCAGCCATTGCAATCCCGACAGCCCTGGCTCGTTCTGTCTGTGGGAACCATCTAAAAGAAAAGGTTTATACAGTTTCTTCAACATTTTTGCTTCACCACCTTTCTAACTACAAACTAGAATCACATACGATATCATAAAACCATATCGACCAACATCAAGCAAGAGCATTAAATGAGATCATCGATACCTTGCTATCATGTTGTTCATACAAGGAAGAGCCACACCTTCAGCAATGCCAAGCATCGCTCGTGTAGCAAGTAGAGCCCATAACGAAGTATCTGCGGCCCATGGAGTAAGAAATGTAGCTAATGACCACAAAGCAACACCCCATCCCATCACCACCTTGCCACCATAATAATCCACTAGCGTCCCTCCCGCTATTGGTGAAATTAGGTATCCCCCACAGAAAAGACGACTGCCACAAACATATCCATCACTGAACAAGTAGTGAAAAAATACGAGTAAAAACAAAGATTTCCAGCAATTTCTTTAGATAATTGCTTGGATAATTTGTCAACGTTAATCCAATTTGGCAGGGCTAATCCTATAGTTATAATTCCTATATAAAAAATAAAACCATACCTGTATTTTTTCGTTAAAGAAACAATTAACTAAAAATTCTTCAACGTTTCGGAAGTACTAGGATGGCAGATTCAAGTTTGGGAAGATAAATAAATAAATGAAACGCAAAAAACTAAAAAAAATATAACCTGAACAACACCAGAGAAGGATCGGCTCCAGCCATGAGCAAGAGACAAAGGTACAATCGCCACTGACATGACCACACGATCAGCATTACATAGAGCTAGTGCCAGAGCAAGCATCGCCACCACTTTAATCCTCTCTGATGTTATAAACTCTTTAAAACTCGGCGCCTTCGGCTCGCAATCTTCGTTAAACGAACCGAGCTGTGCGTCGTTCGACGAAACCCTAACTCGCAAGGACGGAACTGTACGGAATTCGACCGGGCCATTGAATCGTGGTTGAATTGAGATCGAATTCGGTGAAAATGAAACGGTTCTAGAGCAGTTTTGGTTTGAGGAGTTAACGAAACGAGAGGGTTGGAGCTTGAAACGAGAGTGTTTGTGATTTTGAAGTGGAATTAGAGAGTGAGTTTGAATTGGCTGGTTGATGGTGAGCGCAGAGTTCATTTTTTTTAGCGACTGCTGCTGACAAATGCGAGACGAGCCGACCAGGTAGCATATGCACGTTGAGAGATGTGAAATGACTGAACTGCCCTCCCTTTTGCACCTCATATCATGCTGCTATTTTTTTTCTTCTGAAAACAGATTATTTTATCTGCTTGATGAATTTCATCGAGTCAGTATTTATTATCATAAATTTTTAGAGTAATTAATTATATAAAATATTTATATTGTAAAATAAAAATAAATAAATGTTTATCTAATGATTTTTTACTACTGTTTTGAGATAAAAATAAATAAATGTAAAAAATATATAGTATTTTACATATAGCTTGTTTTGAAGAACAATTGTCCCAGCATAGCCTCCTTTCCGTGCTAAAACCCTCGCATCAATCTCTAATTCATCCTCCAATTTTTCAATCAAGAGAGCAAATCAATGTCAACAATATGAACAAAAAGCCCCATAACTTGCTAGCCTAAATTTCAATGCTGTCATTAGATTTTCACAAGATTATTCCATATTCCTAACAAATCAAATGTTAAGTGATAACATTTGAGGAAAAAAATTAAAATCCAAAAAAAAACAAAGAAAAATTCTCAATCAAAAAATAATGAGGGGTGAAACTAGGAGAAGAAAAAAAAGCAATAAATTAAGATAAAACAACACAAATGGTAATTAAAAGAATGAAAACAAACTCTGACATAAAAATAAATAAAAACCAAACACTGGAGGATGAAATTAAAAACACAATTCAATTAGGAAAATGATAAAAAAAAAAAAAGAAATTAATAGAAATAAAAAAAAGCATCAATTTTAGTACAAAAATGAAATGAACCCAAATGACGAGGGACTAAATTAAGGAAAAAAAAGATAAAATAAATAAATCAAAGAGCAATCAAAATAATAAGGATAAAATTGGAGGGAAAAAAATGAAAAGATACATAAATAACAAAAATAAAATATAACTAAGTGATGAGGGGCTTGCAAGGGTGCTTTAGTAATTGCACAATTCTTATGAAAATGAAAACACTAATGACCAAAAGTTAAGAAAAATAAAACAATACTACCCCATCCAAACTTGCAATTACAAATTGATACTACTGAAAAAATGATTTTGCCCCTCCGGCAAGTTGCATGAGTTTTAATATAAAGGATAAAATGGTCATTTAACACCGAGCTCTTCTCATATTTTTTAATGGGAACATATACCTTCTTCACATATTATTTTAATGGGAACACATAAGCATGCATGTGAATTCTCACAACATGCCATGTAACAATTGCTAATTTAAAATTAAAAAACAGATTGTCAAAGACAACATTAGACTTTTACTTTGTAGATTAGTAATTCAATTTGACCGTGAGAGCAAATACACGATTATCCAAGATAATAATTAAATAAAAAATCCCAAAATCTACTAGGCGGCATCCAACGATCCGTTTAGAAACATTTTCTACCGACGAGGGAGACCTCGAAAGTGCGAGAGATGAACCTAAGAATAAATTTACAAATAAAATATATGATTTATAAAATAATGATACTTAGTTAATTAGTTTCTTACGAAGCTACTGGGAGGGACCTGGTTATTATTTATCAATCAAAACCCAAAAGCATATTTGTCAAACTAAGCTTTTTCCATAAGTCGATAAAGTGTTTGTTTGGGAGTGTGATTGCAGTTACTTTTGAAAATACTTTTCGTTTAAAAATATATTAAAATTATGTTTTTTTAAAAAAAAATCATTTTTGACATCAGCACATCAAAATGATCTAAAAACATCAAATTTTACATATAGCTTGTTTTGAAGAACAATTGTCCCAGCATAGCCTCCTTTCCGTGCTAAAACCCTCGCATTAGTAAAAGAGCCAAAAGAGCTCGGTGTCGGTGGCACTGTAGCGTGTGACTCATATGCACTGTGGACTGGACTTTTGTCCTCCGTGCGTCGTACGAGTTCGTCCATCTCTTTTTTTTTGTCCGGTTGTGAACAATGATTTAACTAAAAAAGCCCCCCGAAAACGACAAAAAAGGCCGCCGGTTGCAGGGGCTCCGCGGTAATTGACCATTGGCGGTCCGGTCCGGCCGGTTTTTTAATTTTTTATTCTTTCAGTGATCAGTGCATTAACGATTTCGTCCCCTGAAAACGACAAAATCACGCCTGTTGGGAGAGCTCCATGGTAATTAGCCAATATTTTTATTATGTTGTTTAAGCAGTCATTGTTTGTGCCAGCGTCGCTAAACGCTCGGCTGTTCGTCGGCTCATGCATGTTTCGGACGGCGCGTGCGGCCTTCTCCGACGTCGGAAAATGCCCAACCGGCGTCTAGCATGATTTTCAGGCATGTTCTCTTCCACCTGGCGCGGCGCGTGTGTCACTATGGTGTCCGGAGACGCGTCAATGGTTGTTTGAATCCCCCCCCCCAATTTCTCTCTCCTGCCTGCGCCAGATGAAGTCAACTAAGCTATTTTTTGTCAAAATTCATTTCAGTCTCTGCATGTGTAAATTTGTTTTTCTTGCCCTTAATACCATTATAGAGGTTTTGATTTGTTTCAATTCCATCATTCCATGCAAATTGATTATATATTGAAGTTTCAATTCGGTCCTCAGGCTTTTAATTTTGCGGGTTGGGCTGAAATTCGAAATATTTTTGGTATCAAAGTTTTGATTGCTTTCAATTTCATCCTTCCATGCAAATTGATTATAAATCCTTAATATTTTCGGTCCCAAAGTTTGATTTCTTTCAATTTTATCCTTCTATGCAAGTTAATTATGGATTTTACTTTCATTTCGGTCCCATTTCTTTTTATTTCAAGTTATGTGTTCAATTATTTAATTTGAATGTTTGGATTTGCTTCAATTTTGTTCTTAAAATCATATATATTATGTAAAGTATGTCAAATTCATGATAAATATTTGTATATTTATGTCAAATTAAAGTATGTTAAACTAATTATATGTTCCAATATTTATTAAATATTATCGCCTAAGAATGTATATAGAGATAAAAAAATTATCTAGGATTTTTTTACGAAATAAATTTAATATCAGTATTCTTAAATACATTTAATATAATAATACAAGGAATAAATCTTATAAAAATTTAAAAAAAAAATTGTCTTCGAATTTTGATTTTGTGCTCTGTTTTTTAACGTTCATTTCTTAAAAAATATTTATAATATTTTGGTTTTTAATATTTCATATCTAATATTGCTGGGCAAAAAATACAACAAAAAAATAACAAATTTACCTAGATGATCTACAATAAAAAAATATTCCAGTCACTTCTCGTTTCGATTACAAGTTTTTTTTTAGACGACAGATAAGTAATTATAGCACGCAAAAAATTTAGGTTTATTTCTAAAAACAAATTACAATATTTTTATTTATAATGTGTCAGATCTAATATTACAAGAGAAAAAAGACAACCCATAATTTTTTTTGACAAATTTACCTGGATTATCTACACTTAAAAAATCTACGACCCCCTTCCCATTTCGATTACACTATAAAGTATGTGAGACTAATTATATGTTTTAATATTTATTGAATATTATCGTCTAAAAATATATATAGAGAGAGAAAAAATGACCTACGATTTCTTGCAAAAAAAATTTAATATCGGTATTCTTGAATACATTTTAATATAATAATATGATTAATAAATCTTATAAATATAACTTTGGCTCTGAATTTAAATTTCTATTTTATACTCTTTTTTTTTCTTTTAATAAACGATAACCTTTTTTTCATATTTTTTTGTTTTTTAATAACCGTCGTGTCCAAGTCTTTTTTTTCCCACCTGGTTTCTTTTTTTGTGTTTTTTTTTAACCAGAGTATCCGTGATAACAAATTTCTAACAAATCATTTCATCTTCTTACCAAATGTTCTAACAAATTTTATCAAAAGTTTTTTACCAATAGCAATATTCAATCACTTTTTGGTTTAAAAAACTATTTTTGACAGCTTCTTTCAATTACAATTTTACTAATAAAATATTAAAATAACAAAATACCATATTTATAAAATCAATCAATTTTCTACATAGATAAAAAAGTCCAGCGGAGCTGGCAAATCGGCTCGTCAATCTCTAATTCATCCTGCAATTTTTCAATCAAGAGAGCAAATCAATGTCAACAATATGAACACAAAGCCCCATAACTTGCTAGCCTAAATTTCAATGCTGTCATTAGATTTTCACAAGATTATTCCATATCCCTAACAAATCAAATGTTAAATGATAACATTTGAGGAAAAAAATTAAAATCCAAAAAAAAAAATCTCAATCAAAAAATAATGAGGGGTGAAACTAGGAGAAGAAAAAAAAGCAATAAAATAAGATAAAACAACACAGATGGTAATTAAAAGAATGAAAACAAACTCTGACATAAAAATAAATAAAAACCAAACACTGGAGGATGAAATTAAAAACACAATTCAATTAGGAAAATGATAAAAAAAAATTTTTTTTTAATAGAAATAAAAAAATGAGCATCAATTTTAGTACAAAAATGAAATGAACCCAAATGACGAGGGACTAAATTAAGGGGAAAAAAATAAAAAAATAAATCAAAGAGCAATCAAAATAATAAGGATAAAATTGGAGGAAAAAAAATGAAAAGACACATAAATAACAAAAATAAAATAAAACTAAGTGATGAGGGACTAAATTGAAAAAAGAAAGAAAAAAGAAATCAGACAAAATTCAAAAGAATATGGAAAATGGGATATGAAAAACAAATTACAAGACAATCTTGTATTTTATGAAGGGGGGAGAGAGAGAGAGAGAGAGAGAGTCTATTGATGTTACACCATGTCTATCATCAACACGGGTTCATCCATCGTGAAGATTTTGGCTGCTCCTAGCACCACCACATATGGCGATGTTCATCTATCGGAGGAGCCTGCATACTTTGCTCGAAGGGCATGGACTCAACTCATTTTTTGGTGCGTGCGCGGCACACAAAATTATTTTTTTTAGTTTATCAAAATATCATATTGTATCTTATTCAATATAACATCAACAAAAAAAAAAGTATAATTAGGAAAAGAGAAACCTTAAGCAAGTTTTTTTGGCTTACAATGGTGCTTTAGTAATTGCACAATTCTTATGAAAATGAAAACACTAATGACCAAAAGTTAAGAAAAATAAAACAATACTACCCCATCCAAACTTGCAATTACAAATTGATACTACTAAAAAAATGATTTTGCCCCTACATCAAGTTGCATAAGTTTTAATATAAAGGATAAAATGGTCATTTAATACCGAGCTCTTTTCATATTTTTTAATGGGAACATATACCTTCTTCACATATTATTTTAATGGGAACACATAAGCATGCATGTGAATTCTCACAACATGCCATGTAACAATTGCTAATTTAAAATTAAAAAACAGATTGTCAAAGACAACATTAGACTTTTACTTTGTAGATTAGTAATTCAATTTGACCGTGAGAGCAAATACACGATTATCCAAGATAATAATTAAATAAAAAATCCCAAAATCTACTAGGCGGCATCCAACGATCCGTTTAGAAACATTTTCTACCGACGAGGGAGACCTCGAAAGTGCGAGAGATGAACCTAAGAATAAATTAAAAACACAAATAAAATATATGATTTATAAAATAATGATACTTATTTAATTAGTTTTTTACGAAGCTACTGGGGAGGGAACTGGTTATTATTTATCAATCAAAACCCAAAAAGCATATTTGTCAAGCTAAGCTTTTTCCATAAGTCGATAAAATGTTTGTTTGGGAGTGTGATTGCAGTTACTTTTGAAAATACTTTTCGTTTAAAAATATATTAAAATTATGTTTTTTTTTTTAAAAATCATTTTTGACATCAGCACATCAAAATGATCTAAAAACATCAAATTTTATTAAATTAAACTTAAAAATAAAAATAACAAAAAATTATTTTTTTTTTCAAAAAACGCTTTTGAAAAGTCCTCCCACCCCCAAAGAAAATCAGTAACTTGGTCACAGTTTTGAAAATATAGTTGAGATTGTTTTTTATTTAAAAATATATTAAAATGATATTTTTTTTTATTTTAAAAAAATATTTTTGATATTAACACATCAAAATAATTTAAAAACATAAAAAAATTAATTTAAAGTAAAAAATAAAATTAAAAAAAAATCATTATTTTTAAAGAACTTTTGAAATTTAGTACCAAACAATTTGAACATGATTATAAATTAATTAGAAAATAAATTAAGTTGTTAATTCTATGAATTTTCAAGAAACCTGGTTGAAATCTGACTTGATCTACATAAATAAATAAATACATAAATAAACTATTTTAATAATAAAGAATTAATTAACGAATGGCGGTGCAGTGGAGGGTGCAATTTGTCAGATTGTTGTAAGATCTAAGTTGGGTTTCAATAAATAAAGGCGAAATTAAGGAATCCGAGGTTCAACACTTCTCCCGAGACTTGGCCTCGTAGTTTAAAGCAAGGTGTTGGTGTACGGAACCACGAGTGGGTAAACTTCTATGCCAATTGTAGCATCCGTAGTGGAGTTGACCGGTGCGTGTTTTGGACTTACTGGATATGCACTAGTATCTTTCTCGTCCATCTCTGGTTCCGGTTTACCGTAATAAATTTTATGTTTGTTTCACCCTGTTTATATATATATATTTTTAGGTTATTATCAAAAATAATTTTTTTAAAAAATAAAAAAAATATAATTTTAATACATTTATGAACAAAAACATTTTAAAAAATAACATCAATCACACTTTCAAAAAATTCTAAATGTATTCAATTTAATTTACACGTACCTCAATTAATTCTATAAATATTAAAATTAAAAACCATGTAAATTTCTAGTGATCCCAGGAGAACTCGAACTTGTGATCATTGATAAGCAAACTCAAAATCTTATCGATTGATCTATCCTTCAAAGTTAATTTACCATAATAACTTACATATTGAGATCATACTTTTTTTTACATGAAAAGAAAACCAAAACCTGGCCTCCTCTCTTGATAGCAGGATGAAGATGGGCTGAATTCATGTAAAAACTCATCTTATAATAGTTTAAACAAAATATATATATATTGAAATTTATATTTTAAAAAAACACAACTAAAAAGAGTTATTGTATGTAATAACAATAGAAAAAACTACCTTAATGTGAATCACACAAAAAGAAATATAAAGTTATCGGCAAGGTTATCTGCTTGTCCCTGGTAAAATTTACTTGAGCACCAAGCGATGCTCGATAGCTTTAACTGCTTTACAAGCATAGAAACAGTAAAGCCTTCAATGACTTTATCTTTCTGTCAGCCATGAAATCCTCTCTGCCTAGTTCCATTATGATGATTCAAGGTTCCGAGCATCATCTTCTGCTGTTCTTTCCCTTTTCTTTTCTCTTGTTTTTTTAATTTATGTCGAAAAAGCTGTTCATCGAATGCTTGTTATAAAAGGTTTTTTCTCTCCCGCCATCGAAGAGTTTTGCAGTTCATTCTTCAAACTTGTTACAGCTGACAGAGGAGAGCCTCTTCGAGCAAATTGAGTTACTTTTCAGTTGATTATTCGACTAACTTGTAATATGAGATATGAATAAGCCTATAAAAAAAAAATCATGAGGCTGAATGCCTAATATCTTAATGTTAAATTATGAAATTAAAAGTATAAAAAATCAATTTTTTGAAAAAAACTGAGCTTAAATCATACTATTTTTTTTTAAAAAAAATGGTTGAAGTTATGAGACCGGGATAACCCAGTAGAAAATAGACATGAAAAAACAACAAAGTGCAATCCCCTATCATAAAAAATAAAAATAAAAATCGCAATTAAAACAATGAAGGCTAAATCTAGGTCAAAAAATAACGAAAGAAAATAATTAAAGATTGAATTGAAAAAATAGCAATACAAAAACAACCGAAATTGGATGCAAAAATAAATAAAATGTTGGAGAAAAACGAAAATAAATAAATCAAGCAAAGATAAAAAACAAAAAATCAAATGAATAGAGACCAAATTTAATTAAAGAATTAAACAAAATCGAACTCTTAGGGATGAAATTAAAATTTAAATAAAATAATAAACTTCAAAAAACAATAAAATAAAACAAATTCGTTTTTACTAAAAAGACAAAATTATCCTTAATTTATTAATAAATAACCAAAAACAATAATTTTACCCCTTAACTAGATGATAATAATTATTATTATAAAAAAAGAAAAGGCAGATACATTGTGATAATACATAAAAATATTGTCTCTTAAGGCTATAGACAATCATTTCCTTTATATTTTCTTTATAAAATGAATACTTTGTAATTGATCGGATTGAAAATGTTGATTAAGTTGCAACGTGTCAAGATCTAGTGAGCGTTTGACGTTGCGTTTCAAATTTTTTTTGAAAAAAAATAAACCTTAAATTTTGAGCTGATTCATGGATTTTATTTTGCCTTACAATGCCAAAACAAAAAATTCATAATATTTACTCAAAATTTATATTTCTTTTCATATTAGTTATTTTCCATTCATATGAAATGATGATTTAATTTTGGTATATGAAAAAAACATTATTATTTTTTTCATGGTAATATATAACTTTACTATCGAAATATATAAAATTAAATTCGGTGCTTCACTTTTCTCTCTCCTAATCGTGGCCATTGCCCAACATTAATTGCAAATGTATTTAATATTTATGGCAACCTTACTAACTGTAAATCTAGTACAGACAAAAATCTGTATCTCTAGTTTTTTTTTATGTTATAATTTGTTTTTTTAAATATTTTTTTTATTAATTTAATTTCTTTTGAGGTATTTCGGAATGATTTTATATGTGTTTGAATAAAAAAATATTTTTTTAATTAAAAAGTATTTAAAAAACTTGAGAAAAGAAAAAGGAAAAAAAGAGAAAAAGTTTCCATCAATTGAAAATCCCAAATTTATGAGGGGGTTTATCCAGGGGTTCTCTCTTACATTTCCACTTTATCAGCCACTCACTCACTGCTGCTCCCTCACGCTCTTGCTTATTCCATCCCTTCTCTCTCTTTCTCTGACAGCATGAGCTTGGCTTCCAATCCACACCACCAGCCATGACTCAACCACCGCAACCTCAGCTCCAAAAGCACCGCTACTCATCCTGCAACCGTCACCCTTCCAAATCCATCACCGGATTCTGCGCTTCCTGTCTCCGAGAACGCCTCGCTGGCATCGACCCTGACACCCACCAAGAAACCCCCGCGACTCATCTCTCCGCCGAGCTTCGTCGCAGCAAATCATACTCCAGCACGACAAACAACAACCTCAACAATAACAATGCCTCCTCCACCTCTACCTCCTCCACCACTGCCACTACCTCTGAGCCCCGCCGCGTATCATGCGACGTTAGACAGGTTCGCAACACTCTATCCGAGCTCTTCCACGTCGATGATAAAAGAAAAAATCCATCGGTTCAAAAGCCAAGGTGTCTGGATTCAGGGCTTGAATTAAAAGAGGAGGAAGATTTCGGAGAGATTAGTGTTCTTGCGCTGGATGCGAATGATATTGGAAGGAATGTGGACGATTTTGAAGAGGATGGAGAGCTAAAGACAATGAAGGAGTTCATAGATCTTGAATGGGAGAGAAAGAAAAATGGAGGGAGAGATCTGAAGTACATTGCAGGGAGTTTTTGGGAGGTAGCTTCAGTGTTTAGCAAGAAATTAGGAGATGGCAGCGAAAACAAAAAAGAAGAAGGAGAAGAAAGATGGGGGAAATCTTGGTGGTTTGGTGAGAAATGAGAAGTTGAGTGCTAGGAATTTGCGGGAGACACAATCCGAGATTGGAGAGTATGGACTTGGAAGGAGATCTTGTGATACCGATCCTAGATTATCAGTGGATGTGGCACGGCTATCTGTTGATGATTCGCGCTATTCGTTTGATGAGCCCAGGGCTTCTTGGGATGGGTATTTGATTGGCAAAACCTATCCGAGGCAAACCCCATTGGTTTCGGTTATGGAGGATGTCAAGTTGCCCAGTGGTGTGGCTGGGAATGTAAAAGAGAACATGGATTTGAAGAATGAAGGTGAGAGTAGTCCTGGAGGTACGATGCAAACTAGGAATTATTATTCAGATAGGAGGAGGAGGAGTTTTGATCGTTCGAGCTCTAATCGGAGAGTGGGACTAGGGGATGAAGAGTTTAAATCGATGCTGAATGCCAAGGTATCTCCTGAAACAGTTGGGTTATTCCATGGGGCGAAGTTGTTGGTCACGGAGAAAGAATTGAGGGACTCAAATTGGTATTCGCATAAAGATTATGGCGAGAAGAATGTGGATGCTGTTTCCAAAGATGTCACTTCAATTACTGGTGTCGGGGTAAGTAAAAAAGGTTTCAAGAAGCCGCAGAGGTGGTATGGTGTGTGGAATATTTGGGGTTTGATGCAGAAGAGTAGTCAGAGCAAATGTGGAGATGAGGGGAGTAGTATTAGTGGCAGCGCGGTTGATGGGCCAATGCCGGAGTCTTGGCAGAATTTGAGTGGCGTGGCCGATGGAGAAGCAAACGGGATTGTGACCCCGAGGCTTATACGGAGCTACACCGTGAGTGCAAGGGATTCCGGCCAGATGGCCGGCAGTACAAGTGGTGCTGAGAGCAAAGAGAATGGCATGAAGAGAAAGGAAGAGCTTTCGCTGAAGCGGAACCGGAGTGCCAGGTATTCTCCAAACCACCTTGATAATGGCCTACTACGATTCTACCTGGCACCATTAAGGAGTTATGGAAGAAGCAAATCTGGAAAAGAGTGGACTAAAGAACTCAAATTCCATGTCAAGGAATGTCTTGTAAAGGTGCACATCAATTGCTCTTCAAAGAAATGTGTTGGTTGTAAAAACATTAGTTAATGTGTTTCTCTTTCCCCGTTCAATAGATAAAAAAGAACATCATATTCGTTACATGTTGTCTGCTGAGAATGTGTGTCTAATAACGCGGCAGTGATAATCAGAAAAATCCCTGTTTCCATTTAGTTTATGTTCAAGAAATGATGCTTCTTGTGTCTCTACATTATATGTTCGTGTAGAACTGAAGTAGTGTTCATGGAACTTGTTACCACCCATCACTCCCTCAATATGACAGAAGGCTTTGAGCCTTGGGAATGCCGTCACTTGTGATGTGGTTTTGGGGATCTAGAAAGATTTGGGGACAATCTTGGATGAAATGAAGCGTTATTGCAGAGAGGGATACTAGAAAATTAACACATTTGGTGGATTAACTTGATCGACACCACCTTCACTAGTGGTATAAAATTCAGAAAAAAAGAATCCACTTTTACACAGTTCGGATCATTAGACCATGTAGTTCCTAATTGGCAGTTGAGTTTGATGAATTCAGAGAGATAACCATAGCTAGGGCAGGGTGTGCATTTCTAACATTCCTCTCTATTTAAGGGCAATACGTTTATTGCAAGGATGTAGCAGCTAAAGAAGGTTTCTGCTATCTAGACGCCTAGCTCTTGACCTATTGTTCTTCACGTGTATAGCTGCACTGCGGCCTGCCTGAAATAGATGTAGCTTTTTTGCTTCTTGGTGCAGGAGAAGATGCTCGGGCATTTAATGGATCCTTGTTTCCCAGCAAATGCGGCCAAAATATACACAGCTTTATTATACCCTGGTGCGCGCAATTTTCTTTTCTTTATTAAAAATGAATAAGACTTTGAAGTTTAGGGGCTTGATTGAAAGTAGGATAGAAATTGTGATTAAAGTAATTTTTATTTAAAAATATATTAAATTTATAACATATTTTTAACATCAGGCGTGTTAAAGTGATCTAAAAATATTAAAAAAATAATTCTAATTAAAATAACTTTCAAGTTCTTACTGATCAGTGTTTTTTTTGGGCTGCAATGCCAGATATATCTATAAGACGCCATGCAAAACCCCCCCACCCCAGTCTCAAAGTCTTATTCACTATGATGATCTCAAAAATTTGCGAGGAGCAAAGGGAGCTACAGAATCATTCTAATAGTAATAATTATTTTATTGGATTCACTTATAAAAACAAAAACATGCTGCAAAGAGATTCCCAGTAAAGATATTTTTATTTGGTGGAAGTATTTTTATTAATTTCGGTGCATTTTAAAATTTATTTTATTGTATTTGTCAATTTTTTAAAACCAGGGAGTGCTGTCAAGTGTCAACTGTCAATAGTTTCCTATTCAAGACGACCTTGTCATGTAATATTTCAGATATCCAAGAACTCTTTTTGCACGCTTCCCCGACATTTATATGTTCTGCTGGACCGGTAATTGAAGTCTTTCAACGTCCTCCTTGATAATTGTATCAGATGACTAGTGCTGCTGCTGCTGCTGCAGTTTACTGTAAGATCAGATGTGTTGATTTTGTTAAATCCTCCTCCCTACCTACCTTACATCACGGCGGCTGAGCAGTGAAATCTTGCTGTTAAGCGCCGTGTTACAGGCTTCCAATAATTGCTGCTGATGTTCGCTGGACAGACTTGATTGGTGGGATCCCGTCGGAGTTTCTCATAGGATTCCCCAATTTCTGCCAAGCAATGCTTGGGCTTGTATCAAATAATTCAGTGCATTCACTTCCATCATTAGCTTGGTAGTGATTAAGCAATTTCTTGCACAGGTTGTCCCCCATCTCAATCTTTTAAAAGGTTGAAGATCGTCCCAAACCATAATTGATAATAAATAGTGAAAGTTAATATTCGAATTTGGAACAACCTTGAATAGATATGCCAGGGTTTCCCACTTGATCTCTGCACAATGAACATAATCTTTCAAAGGTGACTCAGAGATGAGTAACTTTTACAATCCTGACAGACAGTGAAAGTGAAAATTAAAACTTTTAGATTGTAGGAAGTTGATGTGATGAACTCTCCAGCAGTTTCCTGTTGATCTTGTTTCAGACAGTTGTTCTGCAAAACTCCAATCCCCTCAAATTTTACCGAAATCATATTCTGGTTTTGATTCTGTATCTCAAATTTCGCAAACCCTGTTCTGTATTTCAAAATTTCGCCAAATCCATGAAAAGGAATCGATATAGAAGATGGAGCTAAATGATGGATCAATTAGGCCCTATCGGATACTTTGCTTAAGAACAAGTAAGAGGTAATTAAATTTATAATTTGAAAGACTAACAGAAATAAACACCACCTTTAATCATTATCCATTTTCAATGCAAGTTGCATAATGAATTGTATTACACATACCAGCATGCAGCAACCTTTCAAATCTTAATCATCATAACAACAAGCATGCTATAACACAGAAATTGTCATGTTCTCCATTCACAATCATCAAACACATTAAGCATTGAAATGACATAAAAATCAAACACCTCATTCCCTCAAAATCATACCCTTTCTCTTGAAGCTCCTGAATAACCTCATTTCTCATCCTAAACCACAGTTTCTGTGCTTCTTGCTCAAACTTCTTATCTTGCAACTGTTTCTGATAATTAAAAGAATCTTTTTACCAGTCTCCACAGTCCCTTTCGGCCCAATTGTCGTGCCAATCATTCCTTCCTTTGCTACAAACTCTTCCATTGCTTCTGCATCGCCTGGATATGGAAATTCCCGCCTCTCATACAAATGGGCAAACTTTATTTCGTCCTTTGGTCTCGGTTTCAGTGCCCATCAACCGAGTGGTGATGTTTCGTCGTAGACCCACACAAAGCCGATGATAGCTTACGTGCAGTGGAGCGACTTGCTCACTTGCTTCAAGAAGTAGCGATCTTCTTTTCCTAGTCCTACTTTCCTCAGGTACCTATCGAAACCCACTGATTTGAGATATTCAATGCCTGGAATTGAAAAAACAATTAGGAAAGGAAGACACCAAATCATCACACAAAACTGGATCCACAGAGTTAAGGCACCTTATCAATGTGTTAGATTACCAACAAATCTCTCTTTTATAGACCTTACAACAACCCACAAGTCCATCCAACACTGCCAAAGACAAACAAAGTTGTTTGATATGTGATGGTGGGTACAAGCTACACAAGCCTATACAGGATTTTTCAGGTTTTGAAGGAGACGATACACATAAGTAGATTTATAAATGCAGTTAATATTTTAAGGTGGAAGAGATAGAAGAGTCTAAGAAGCTGAAACTGGCCTCGTATTGCCTAAACACGGTTGATTTGTATCTGCACCAAAATTTTATGAGGAGAAATGATAACTAGGAAATAACGTGGGATGACTATGGGATAAAAAACCTAGCAAAAATTTTGGACCAAAAACCCTAAAACAAGCTCACAATTTATCTAGACTACAAGAAAATAACTTTCCTATAGATATGTCCACCAAAACTCTTCAAACCCTCTGCTCATTCATAAAATAAAACCATCCACACAAAAATGAACCCCCTCTATCCAATTATAAAAAACCTTTAACTTTGACATAAAACACTCCAAAACATTCATCAAATGGCACACTACCTTCTCCCAAACCAAAACTACACTACCAAACCATCCGTGCATGAAACCTATCGGGCCATTAAGAAATAAAGAAGTAGAAGATAACAGGGTAAATGATCTCTGTTTCTGGCGTGATGGAAAGTTTGTCCCTGGCTAAAAATTTAAAAACAAAAGAATATATCCCCTCTACCTTATTGATGATGATGGCATTGATGAGGATGAAAACGAAAAAAATGGAGTTAAATGGTGAAATTAGTACCCCATACATATCCCTCAATTCTTTAAAAAGAACGATTGGTTTTCGTACTCTAAAGGTCACATACAAGGTAAACAAGCATCCTATTTTTATCATGGTTGATTCTAGAAGCACACACAGCTTTATTAACTCAAAACTACTAATCAATTGCATTTTAATCTCACAACTAAAAAAACCCTTATTAGTTGAAGTTACCAATGAAAAGACCATGACTTGCATAACAATGTGCAAGGATTTTAAATGAAGAATGCAAAGTGTGCATTTTGAAGTTGATGTATTTTAAATGAAGAGCTTGCCTTGGATAACCTACTTGAATGTTACAAGGATGTGTTCAGGGAACCACAAGAGTTGATACCTCCCAAAACACATGACCATGTTATTCCTCTCAAAGAAGGAGCCTAACCTATCAATTTGAGACCTTATAGGTATTCTAGATTGCAAAAGCATATCGAGGAAAAATGAGTACTGAGATGATGGAGTTTGGGATAATCTAGCCTACTATTAGCCGTTTTGCATCTCCTATTATCCTAGTTAAGACGAAATACAATTCATAGGAACTACATGTGAATTATAAAGCTCTTAACAAACTAGTAATTAAGAATAAATTCCAAATACCCTTTATTGATAAACTAATGGAGAAACTAGATGGATAGATATAAGAATTGTCAAACTTCGTTGCTACCCAGATATTAATCATTTAGAAGGGTCTGCTACCATCAAGGTTATATGGGAGTTTGTAGACGACTTCATCTTTAGGTTCTCTGAATTTCCCCTTAAGGACAAGAGCACTGTCATAGGAGGAGCATTGTTGCAGTTTAACATTTCTACGATGAAAAAAGAATTGGGAATCAAGGCTAATGCCTAATGGTATTTTAATAAGATGACCGTTGACACTTTTAAATGGGGTGATGTGAAACACAACATTTAAGTTAGTGTTAGAGTCAAGAAAACACTGTTTTGTTCGTTAACTCTAGTTGAGAGTTTTGTCTATATTTGTAACAACTTATTCTAGATGATGATAATGTGTCGTAGCGATAATGTAACTGTAACGGTTGTTGTTACAACCATTGCGATGAGACGTTGATAAACTAGTTACATCACTGAGATGGTGATAAACTAATAGCGACAGTGATGCAACAATATTAACAACGATAGTGTGATGATAATAATTATTGAAATAAGTAAATGATATTCTTCAGTATGGTCAATCTTGCGTCCTTCGATGTTGGATTCGGCATCTGCAGTCTCATACAACAGAGCCTGTCAGCAGGAACTTCAGCTTTCTTTTTTCTGAAGAATGCCACCAGCACCTGACAGATGCGAGTGAGAGGGCTTGTTAGAAATCAATGATCTGAACAGTAACTGTTAGTAACAGTTACTGTTTGGATTAAAATCTGGAAATTGGAAAATTGAAGAACAAAAGGTAATTGTTGATTTCGGGAAGAACTTGATTTTATTGAATTGAAAGGTTTCCTTATATAAGGATTACAATAGCAGGAAATGGAAATCAACTAAAACAAGAAATTTGAATTAAACTAAAATCCTGACAGGAGATATTTTTCCTGTTATGAATAGTAACTAAGAATGGAAATTGCGTAAATGACTAAAGCAAAAAATCCTCTGCCTAATCTTCCCTTCCTTAAGCAGACTTCATCAATTCTGTCACTCCTCCTTGAAGTCTGCTTTGAACATTCCCAGCTTTATCTTCAGAAATTCTAACTTTGATGGAGGTAAAGCTTTTGTCATTAAATCTGCAAGTTGAACTTCAGTTGGACAGTAAAGGATCTTAATAAACAAGTTCTTCTCAGCTTCCCTTAATGCATGAAATTTGACATTAATATGCTTTGTTCTCCCATGCTGGACTGGATTTTGAGCAATTGCTATTGCTGATTTGTTGTCACAGTACAACTCAGTAGGTGTGCATTGTTTTTGACCCAAATCTTCAAGAACTTTACTCAACCAAATGGCTTGATTGGCAGCAGCAGCCATGGAAATGTATTCGGCTTCTGCTGTTGATTGAGCCACTACTTCTTGCTTCTTTGCATTCCAGCAAATAGCACCAGAACCAATGCTAAACACATAGCCCGAAGTGCTCTTCATGTCATCAACACTCCCAGCCCAGTCACTATCTGCATACCCAACTAAACACACTCCTCCTGTTTTTGAGTATCTAAGGCCAAGCTCACTTGTACCTCTGATATATCTCAGCACCCTTTTAGCAATTCCCATGTGAGTGCTACTTGGTGAGCTCATGAATCTTGACAGCAATCCAGCAGGGAACATTAAATCTGGTCTGGTTGCTGTCAAGTAGAGTAGGCTTCCCACCAAGCTTCTGAAAACAGAAGGTTCTTCCAATGGTTCACCATCATTCTTTGACACTTTTTCATTTTGTGCCAATGGTGTAGCAGCCTCTTTGCATGATTCAAGTTTGAATTTTTTAAGTACATCAACAGCATACTTTCTTTGTGACACAAAGATACCTGAATTGCTTTGATGTATCTCCATTCCAAGGAAGTAGTTCATCATTCCTAGATCACTCATCTCGAACACATCTTCCATCTCCTTTTTGAATTTTGCTAGCAAAGCTGTGTTGTTTCCAGTCACCAACATGTCATCAACATAGAGTGAAATCACTAGCTGCACATCATCACCTTCTTGTTGTCGATACAGTGTAGCTTCATTCTCACTTCTCTTAAATCCCAGCTTGGTCAAGTAGGAGTCAATCCTGCTATACCAAGCTCTTGGTGCTTGTTTCAAGCCATAGAGAGCTTTGTGTAGCTTGTAAACCTTGTGTTCATGTCCTGCCACCTCAAAACCTTCTGGTTGCTGCACATAAATGTCTTCATGTAGTATACCATTTAGAAATGCTGACTTCACATCTAAATGATACACTTTCCATCCAAGCTGACCTGCAAGTGCTAGTAGAAGCCGAATGGTGTCATGCCTTGCAACTGGAGCAAATGTGTCACCATAATCAACTCCAGCCACTTGTGCAAATCCTTTAACCACCAACCTAGCTTTGTGTTTAAAAACTGAACCATCAGGATTAAATTTGGTCCTAAACACCCACTTCACACCAATTTTTTTTCTTATCATGTGGCAGCTCTGTCAGACTCCATGTTTGATTCTTTTCAATAGAATCAATTTCTGATTTCATAGCTTCAATCCAAGCTGAAGTTCTTGCTGCTTCATCATAGCAAGTTGGTTCAGCATGTACTAGGTTACATCTCTCATACACATCAGCCAAAGGTCTTACTTTGAATACAGCTGCATCCGAGGTGCCTTCTACATCAAACTGGTCCTCATCAATGGATCTGTCAGGGGCAGCCTCAAGTGTGGCTGTGAGCTGCTTATTTACTTCCTTCAAGTCCCAATTCCAGTAAGCAAGTTCATCGAAGTGCACATCTCTACTGATCTGGATTTGTTTTTTATTCAGGTTGTACACCCTATAGCCCTTTGACTCAGCTGCATAACCAACAAAAATCCCCTTCTCAGCTGTTTCATCTAGCTTCCCTCTCATGACAGCTGGTACATGAAAATAGCATAGGGAACCAAACACTTTTAGGTGTTTGGCAGTGGGTTGAACACCTGACCATGCCTCCATTGGTGTCATTCCATTTACAGACTTGGTTGGTAGTCTGTTAAGTAGGTAAACTGAGGTGTTTACTGCCTCAGCCCATAGAAACTTAGGGAGTTTTTTCTCAAACATCATACACCTAGCCATCTCCATGACAGTCCTGTTTTTCCTCTCCGAGACTCCATTCTGTTGTGGAGAGTAGGGCACTGTCAACTGGTGAACAATTCCAGAATCACGGCAAAAATTCTGAAACTCTTTTGATGTATACTCTCCCCCATTGTCAGTTCTCAATACTTTAATCCTTTCACCACTTTGAGTTTCAACCATGCACTTGAAACTCTTAAACATTGAGAGTGCTTGTGACTTGTGTTTCAGAAATTGAACCCAAATCACTCTACTGAAATCATCAATGAACAATATGAAATACAAATTATTGTTCAAGGAAGCTGTCCTCATTGGTCCACAAATATCCGAATGAACCAATTCCAGCTTTTTTGTTGCTCTATTTGATGCAACATGAGGGAATGATGTGCGATGGTGCTTCCCTAATTCACAGCCTTCACAAAGCTGTGCACATTCATGGATTTCAGGTAGGCCTTCAATCATGCTTCTTTCATGCAACAATTTTAAAGAATCAAAATTGTAGTGCCCAAATCTTTTGTGCCAAATGCTACTCATATCAGCACTAGCACTCAAGGCATGTCCTTCTACAACATTCAAGTTCAAGTAGAAGCTATTGCCTTCCATCTTAATTCTGGCTACTGTCAAGTCATGGGAATCAGTGATGAAACAATAATTCCCTTTAAATGCTACTCCATAATCATTCTTGAGCATTTGTGCCACACTCAACAAGTTTTGATCCAATTCTGGAATAAAAAGAACATTGTTGATGACTTTAGTACCTTTGGTTGTACTAACTTTGACAGTTCCTCTTCCCTTTGCATGCACAATGTCTCCATTTCCCAACTTGATCCTTGGTCTTATTGTTGGGTCAATTGTCGAGAAGATTGACAAGTATTTTGTCATGTGGCTGGTGCAGCCACTATCAATCAGCCATGTGTTCTTTTGGGAGCTATTGTTGATCTGCAAAGCCATAAACAAATGCTCCCCAGCCTCCTCATGATCATTGTCTTCTTCAGAAACATTAGCTTGCTGCTGTAGCTGAGATTGTTTCTTTTTCAATCTGCAAAATTTTTCACTATGGCCATGATTGTTGCAGAAATCACAATGAATGATTGTTTTCCCCTTAAACCAACAATCCTTTTCTGCGTGATTAGTTCTTTTGCAGTAAGAACAAGGTGAGAAAGGCTGTTTTGATGAAGACAGTGTATGTCTTTTAGGAACCGTAATTAATTCCCTGTTGCTGTAATTTTTCTTGGGAACAATAGCAGTCTGCCTTCTCTTATTGTTTGCATAGAATGCACCTTCAACAACTTCATCATCTCTCATCTGCACCCTTTGCTCTTGGATGTGAAGTTTGCTAATCAATTCTGCAGTAGAGAGAGTTTGCAAATCGCAAGACTCTTCTATAGCAGATATTTTGGATTCAAACTTTTGTGGAAGAGACATCATAAGCTTTTCAACAACTTTATGATCCTCAAAAGTCTGCCCCAAGAGCCTCATTTGATTGACAATGTTTATCAACCTGCCCGAGTAGTCTTTGACAGACTCATTGTCTTTCATTTTGATCAGCTCAAATTCCCTTTTGAATGTCAGCAATCTCATGTTTTTGTCCCTGCTACTGCCTTCAAACTCAGTTTGGAGTTTGTCCCATATCTTCTTTGGGGTTTCCAGGTCCATTACTTTGGTGAAGACATGATCTGAAATTCCAGAATGAAGACAGGTAATAGCCCTGTCCTTCTTCAATTTTTCTTCTTCATAGACTTTGATCTGCGCCATTGTAGGGTCTTCATTTAATGGTGTGGGATCAGCATCTGTCTCCACAACATTCCATAACCCTAAGGATCTCAAGAAGAATCTCATCTTGACAGCCCAAATGTGATAGTGCTCACCATCAAAAATTGGAACCGATGAGTGTGAGTGTCCAGAGGATGATGACGATGCCATTGATTTCTTAGAACTCAGTGTTTCTCTCAACCCCCCAGGTGTTTATACTCACAATCTCTCGTGTTTCACTCACAATTTTCCCTCAGCCCGTAAGATCAATATGCTCTGATACCACTGTTAGAAATCAATGATCTGAACAGTAACTGTTAGTAACAGTTACTGTTTGGATTAAAATCTGGAAATTGGAAAATTGAAGAACAAAAGGTAATTGTTGATTTCGGGAAGAACTTGATTTTATTGAATTGAAAGGTTTCCTTATATAAGGATTACAATAGCAGGAAATGGAAATCAACTAAAACAAGAAATTTGAATTAAACTAAAATCCTGACAGGAGATATTTTTCCTGTTATGAATAGTAACTAAGAATGGAAATTGCGTAAATGACTAAAGCAAAAAATCCTCTGCCTAATCTTCCCTTCCTTAAGCAGACTTCATCAATTCTG
>CM055441.1:13889803-13993578 GCA_029228465.1 Salix viminalis
AGGGCTGCCTCCAGGCTTTTGATACCTGAACAACCGAGTACCTGAAAAGAAGCTCACAACAGCAATTGCCATGGCTATTGCTGGAATTCCAAACCTCAACCCCAACTCACATTATCTTGTACACAAACCAGAACAGAACCGGCAATAATAGCACCGACATTAATTGAAGGAAGAAAGAACTCTTGTGTTTTTTTCTCAACGTCATCAGCGTCATCAAACTGATCTGCTCCACAGGATGAGACACAAGGCGTAAAACCACCAGTGCTAGTGGTATTAGGTGACGTGATACAAAAGCTAATGCACTTTGAGAATCTGTTGGGTGACAATCATCTTCAGGATAACATTTTGGCCTTAGGCCAGGGAAAGTTGATGAGATTGTCAAAAGTGTCATTCCCTGTGAAATTAAGAGCTTGTGATAAAACAACCTTGTCCCAAAACATTTGATACATTCTAAGAACTACATAGTTGAAGATAACCACAAAGAAAGGATTAGGTTGGACAAAGAAAGTGGTCCCTGAGGTACAAATTGAAGATAAATCATCTTCTTTCTTGTCAGTATTTTTCTGCAGACCAATTTTCTTAAAGAAAGAAAATTCTTGTGATAAATATGATTCTAAGACAGTACTGGTGCACATCGAAATCAAATGCAACGGGAAACTCTTTTGAGTTTCAACATCTTCATAATTAAAGATGTCAAGAAAGAACATTGATCACCAAGTTGGAAATCAAATCATATACAGTGGAAATCATTACGTAATTCCAAGTAAAATTTACCATAGCATATATGGTGGAGAAATAAGCAATCGTCCAATATCTACGAAGATAAGCATCAACAAAGAATGCTCCAATCAATGGAGTGAGATAGCATGTTCCACCCCAATTCAAGTTATTTCTAGTAGATGTAGAACTTTGTTGATTCAGTCTGTGCTTGAAATAAGGAACCAAATTGGAGTTCATTCCATAGCAAGCCAATCTTTCACAAAACTCATTTCCTGTTGATGAAGGCTAAAACAGATAAGCATGTGTCTTGTAATCAGATTGCCCTGTTTGTAATAGAAAATCTAGAGAGTGTACCTATAATATAAGCGCAGGCCCTCTTTAGGGATTTTTGTGCTTTTTGTTGGCTGGATTCCCATGATAATCCACAGTTGCATCTTTTGTACAAACATCCTCCTCGGCCCATGTGCTTTAGGGATTTGTGTGCTTTGCTTGTTATTTGGAATTTACTTGAGATCGTACAGTCTTGAAACTGCACTAATTAAAGAACCATAGATGCATTAAATTTCCTGTCAAATATGAAATCGATTTCAGATTTTGCTGCAGAAGTTTGTTTCAGTGAAAGCCACTCTAGTTTTGGGCCAAGAGCATTGTTTGATCAACAACAAATGCAAGAAAGAATGGTTTCAGCGTAAGTGGGGTCTTGGCCTAGCGTTGAAGGGACTTGTTTCCTTACTCTGCACCAGGGTTTAAGTCTCACCATACAAGTCTGTCACCCGCGGTGCCTTACATGCTCACTGGGTTTTCAGGATGTTCAATGAGTCCGGGGAATTAGTTGTGGTGCGCGTAAGCTGGTCCGGAAACCCGGTTATCAAAAAAAAAAAGAATGGTTTCAGCTAATTAACCTTAGACATCATGAAGAAATTAATTTAAATCAATATGATCGACACCTTCAAGCATGTAAATCGAAAACTGAAAATAATCCTTCCCAGTATTGCTGATATAAGAAAAAAAGGTTCTTACAAGGAGAATACACAGATATGGGATTTCGCAAAACTCGTGGTAAAAAGGAAAAAAGCATTCAAACCTCGCCCATGCCTGAAAAAATCATGTCATGTTCCCAGGAAAGCATCCAATTAAGCTAATCCTTAATGGATATGAAAACTTATTCCCTTAAACATAAAATGGTTTCGACTAAAGAATACTCTCTGACTGTTGGATCAGTGATCATGTGGAAATATGAATATAAGAAACCAGACAATTACGATGACGAGGTTTCTTCCATCCTTTCACTTTAGCTAAGCTACCATTTATTAGCTGCTATGATCAAGTGTTACTAGGTAAAGAAACTCCATCTAATAAAAAGAACAGTACTTGGTTGATGTTTAATTATAAGAGGAAGGTGTTGTCCAGGAATTCAAACGTTAAGGTCGCAACCTCTTCATGCAAAAATATATTACACATAACTAACCATAGTAGGTAGCCAGGTTAAGAATTTAAGACTAAAGTGTTTTTTTTGTCTTAGGTTCGAACAAAATAATTGGGAATGAGAGCCAAATTCGACATGAAAAATATTAAAATTAAATTATAAGAGATGAAATTGAAAAAAAACAACTACTGAAAAGATTTAAAAATAAATAAAGATCAAATTTGATAAAAATCTAATCATTAGGGAAAAAATAAAAAATAAAACAATTAAAAAATAAGAATAAAATCAGATATGAAATATAAATGTTATTAGAAAATCAAAATATCTAAAAATGCCATTGCATGCAAGTTAATGTTTTTCACTTATAAAATTAATTAAATTATTTTATTATTTATAATAATGGAAGTCAAGAGTCATGATCAGTTCATCAATTTTTAATCTAAGGGTCATTAAAATATTTTAACAAAACAATAAAAATATTTTAGAGAGTATAGGCGTTGCCTTGTAAGGCAGAAGATGAATCGAAGATTTTTCTCTTACTCGATTCATCTCTATATATGCAAACTCACTCTACTTCCATTGTTGGTTATTATTCCATTTTAAATTTTATTATATAAAAACTTAATGAAAGTTTTATTTTTCTAATGTGGGATAATAAGTCCTATATATACTCTTTATACTCAACACATTATTTGTGTTTACCAAAGTGAAATAGTCTTTTAAAATACTTTTTATATTTTTTATAACAATATATATTTAAATGAAGGCAAAAGACGTGAACAAAGACCTTGCCAGCTCCTGGGTGTTGCAGTCTTCCCCCGAAACACAGAACCAAAAACTAAGGAAAGAGACTAGCAGAGCCCTCTTCTTTTTTTTTATGGAATGTTTGTCATTCTCCACAAGTCTCTCTCAAGACAATATGAAATCTCTGTCTGTGTCGATTGGCTAGCTTGGTCCCAGCAACTAGTTGTTAAGACTGTATTTCATATGGATGAACTTCAAAATTAACATGTTTTTTTTAGAGTTTTTTCATTTTTTTTATTGTAATCTTATTTTTTCTTTGATAATGTAATGTCAGAATGAAAATGAAGCAGAACGTGTAATTTGGGAATTATAACTATATATATCGGTAAAAAGCTACCCTTTGATATTCCTACCTTTTGGTATTTCTATTTTAGCTTATCACTAAAATAAGAACAACTTTTTAATCTCTATATATTAAACATTCAAGCCCTATTAGATATATCAAAAATCAAATTGCCTGCAAATATTTAGTTGATCATTTTTAATTAGATTTTACTTTATCTAATAGTCCTCAAACACATAATTATTCTCGTATAAGTTCATCATTTGACTAATGATCCAGCACAAATCTCTTTCTACACAGCAAGCACAAATCTCTTTCTACACAGCAAGCAGAGCCCGATTATAAATTGATTCCAGACAGTTAGTCCATTTGATTGAGTGACGGTGAGGGCAATCCCTCCATGAGTAGACCATCCGTTTGAATGGCTATGCCACCACCAATTTTATTTTATTTTCTTGGCTTTGCTGTTGTGTTGGGTTCACCGGAAGATTTTATTTTTATTTTTATTTTTATTTTTATTTTTATTTTTATTTTTATTTTGTTAAAAAAAAACAACCACCCATAATGTTTTCTTTAAAAGGGGGTGGGTGTTTTCTTCTAGCCAAGAGTCAACTTTTAATATCCCCACCCACAGGTTTTTTAATTTTCGGCTGACGAATGGACCTAACGGCCCAAAAAGCAAACGAGAGTATAAAATAAACAACTGGATGAAAGAGACTCCTCAGAACACGCAGCGTATCTGGAGTTTTATATAGCTGGAGTGTCGTTTCAAGCCACCAAAGTTTGCGAATTGGTGGGCGATTCTTTGCTTGCTTCGTACCGACCTTCATTTTAATATTTACAAGTCTCGCATGCAAAGCTACCAGTCCATGCATCCTCGAGTTTTAATATTTACTCGAGATATGCACCATGGACATTTCTTTCTAGAAAATTATTAAATTATTTCGAGGAGAAAAAAACTTACAAATATTAATAAAAGAGGAAGTAAGAAAAAAAAACTAAAATTATTATTATTATTATTATTGCATAAATAATGGGAAAATAAATTCAATAAAAGAATAAAAAAAGCCCAAAAACTTTAACAAAACAATGAAAAATATATATTATCTAAAAACAATCATTTGAAGTGAAAATAAAATTAAAACTAATAAAAAAATCAAAAGAAAAAAAAACAAAGGAAAAAAAAAGAAATATCAATTTTCAAATGATTATAAACACAAACTAAAATTTAAGAATAATTTTTTTGAAAAAAAAGTTATCTCAATGAAAGAGAAAATAATAAAAATAAAAACCAAAACTAAAGGTACATATATATAGACATGGACAAAAATATGGACTATTTAAGAACTATAAAAATTAAAGGAATTAAAATAAAAAATTAAAAGTATAAGGGCCAAAACAAAAACCAAATATATTATCAATTTCAATCAAATGAAAAAATTGAAAAAATCAAATAAAGTATAACATTTATACATGCAAGGTTTGATATAATAAAACACATCAACACACATGAACATCGAAGCCTTAACATCTAAAAATATCATTACTATTACTACTAAAACAATAAAAAATATTAAATTACCCCGAGAAAAAAATTGAAAACATTAACAAAAGAAAAAAAATAAAATTATTATTATTATTATTATTATTATTATTATTATTATTATTATTATTATTATTATTATTGCATTAATAATAGGGAAAAATTTAATCAAAGAAAAAAAGATCAATAACTTTAATAAAAAAAAAACAAAAAAAAAAAATAAAATAAAATTATTATTTTGTCGTGATACATAGGGTTTTGTCGTGTAATTTAGCATGCAGGAGAGAGAAAATGGCCAAAAAAAATTCAACCGAACACTGTCACGACTCCCGTCCATCGTGTGTGGTCACACGCTACACCATGAGGAAGAGTACATGGCGACACATTGGGTGAGACGCCGGATGGACTTTTTTACCACCGCCCGACACCGCACGCGCCGCTCTAAGTGTGCGTGAGGCCGAATACCGTTTGCGCATGTGTCAGATGCGCGCACAGTATTCAGCAGAAAAGAATAATTAAAAAAATTAATTACTGAAACAACCCTACAACCAACTCTTCTATTTTGTCTTATTGGGGGACAAATAAGTATTTAGACATTTTCAAAATATGTGAAATATCTGAAACACTCCCTCCGACAACCCTTGGTTTTTGTCTTATTGGAGGCTAAAAGGGTTATTTTACTGTGCAATGGAATGTGAAAATTACCGTGACACCCCCTCCGACAACTCTTGATTTTTGTCTTATTGGAGGATAAAATAGTTATTTTACTGTGCAAAGAAATATAAAAAATCAAAACAAATCGTGACCCGCCCGAAACCAAACCAACCTAAAACCACTATTATAATTTACAGTGAAAACACTCATAATAAATAGTAAATATCTAATCTCTTTTAGTATATAGTATAATTAACCCTGTACAAACCAAGAGAAACAAGATAATTTGAATCTTACCCCCATTTCAACGATCAATTTGCAAAAAATAGATCTTTTGGAGGGAAAAACGACTCCAAAAAACATTAACAGACCATATAAGTCTATCTTTTTTTTTCTTTTTTATTTTATCTAGAAGTGATGCATCCTATATTTGTAAGCTCAAGTCATGAGATGAACCCATTCTAGCTTAGTAATCAGCACAATGGTTTCCTTCACGAAGAGAATGCATGAATTTAAACCGAGTACTATTCCCTAACGTAAGCATTTTGATGTTCCGAACAGAGACTTGAGGACGACGCGAAGGAGGATCACTGCCGACCATACAAATCAAGCTAATTGCTAGTAAAAATAAGGATACTAATTTCAAGGTCTCAACTTCAAGTCTAGCAGTAGGCTGTAGCTGCGAATCACTGTTATGTAATTACTGTCGTCAAATATATTTTTACATCATTATGTTGTATAAAAATATGATATGAATGTAAGGACCGAAAATAGACATTTTGAGGTGTTCTTGTACATTGTGCTTGAGAATATATTATCTTCTAAGATTCAACAAGTTTTTTCTCGACAGAAAATAGTAGTAAAGAAACAATTAGAAAAGGAAAAAGACCAGCAAATGAGTAGAAAAAAAAGTATTTCGGGTTGTTTGAAAAAAGTATCTTTTTTGAAAAAATTGCATGGTATCTATAAGCAATCATAATGTAACAATTATATTTAATTTTTATTATGAAATTAAAATGGTTGTCACAATAATTTAAAATATAGTTGTTATAACATTAAATTATGGTGACACTTATAACTGGAAAAAATAATTAGAAAATGTTTTAAAATTTGAAAATTTGTAACTATTAAAAATAAATTTTTAATTGTTACAAATATTATGATTTCAGTTTAAGGGTCATCAAAAAATATTTTAATAAAATAACAAAAAAAATTAGAGAGTATTGGTGTTGCCTTGGGCACAAGAGAGACGAATAAGAAGTTTTCCTCTTACTCGACCCATCCTTATGTGCGCAAGCTTACTCCATCTTCTTTGTTGCTTATTATCACATCTCCAATTTTATTATATAAACACTTGATGAATGTTTTCTTTTTCTAATGCGAGATAGTAAGTTCTATATATATTCTTTGCACTCAAAAGGTTAGTTGTGTTTTATCAATTGTGGAAAGATCGATTTTGAAATACTTTTTATAACTTTTAGAACAATATATAGTTATCACTTAACTCTCATTGATTGAATAATATGATGCAGCTATGAATTTCTAATTATATTTCCCCCCCATCGTCGTCGTCATGCTTGTGGCGATATCTTGCAATCCCAAACAGGAGCGATTAGACTTGGAAAGCTCCATATTTTTATGTTAATTGGTTATGAGTTGATGGGCATGAACCTCTCTAAACTTGGATCTTGACCAACATACACTCCCATTAATCTATTGCGAATATATAATAATAACCAGAGAGATTGCTTAATTAGTTTGTTATCCAACATGTGATTAATTTTTTTCATAAGTGGGATGCCAAAGAAAGGTTAGATGAGCTGTTACCCACCCTAAAATTCTTTAGCTTTCAGAGAACGAATTTTCGCACTACAACCGTCCATGAAAAGCATCCCTCAACCATATAACATCAATGGTGCTTTCATGTAGCCATCAATATCTACCCGCCACTTCCATACAGTGCTCATCTCCATTCCATGTGCCGACACTTGTCGAAGGATGTCATCTGAACACACATCCAAATTCATCCGGCAGATCATTTTACATGGGTACGTAGGGTTACTCGCAAAATTACAGTAACCTAATTACTTGTGATTAGTGATGATTATATATGTTAACTTCCCACTTGAAAAAACTAAGATGGCCTGCGATTAAATTATCCAAATGGTCCTCAAATGTGATCAATTATATACTATGTATAGTTGGAATCTATAGCCTCATGAACTCTATCAAACTTTGCAATGAGGATAGAAATGGCATAGAATCCCGTTCGTGGAGCCTCTCTATCTGCTATACGTATTGGTCAACCGGATGCTTAAATTTAGTCTCAGTCATGATTAGAGATGAAGAGTTAATAAGAGCTTAATTAATAACTTTAGGTGGGTTATGTTTCGGTTGTTGCTCATGCCATTCCTTTGACTTCAATGAGGCAGAATTCAACGAACTTCTTTGTTATGTTAGATGGATCGGGTGTACTTTACCCAGATACGGTTGGACCAAACCCAGTTGTAGACGACGACCTAGTCAACGAAACATGGCATCAAGGGAAGCAACTAGCTTCGCTTCAAAATGTGTCTTAGTTAATGAATACACAACTGCTTTGTGTGATCCACAAGAAAAAAAAACATTGAAATTTCTAGGTTTCAATAAAATCTGTTTCCTGCTTAATTATTTCTCGATCGTCAGGGTTTGCCCCTCGAATACTCTTGCGATATCTACCTAAAACGACCTGACAGCAAAGGAGTCGTTTTTTAATGCCTTTATAAGTAAATGGCACCACTAAGTGCACCAACACAAACAAGTAACAAACATTTATCTCTATCTTCGTTCGAGTACTAGAGAGGGAGAGAGAGAGAGAGAGAGAGAGAGAGGGCTAGTGGATATGGACATGGCACTATGGTTTCGTGTTCTGGTTCTGGTGGCTTGTCTGTTTCCGGCATCTGTGGAGTCCATGGTCCGACACTACAAGTTCAATGTAAGTTGTGATGGTCTGATTAACTAGCAATTAATGTGTGTTAGTCCTTTAACCCCCCTTAAACGTACTAGCTAATCATCTTATAATTGTACTAAGCTCATCATTTGATCACTAAAAGAGCCCACGTCGTGTGTGCATGATCCTGCTTCTCATGGTGTTAGAAATGGTAAAAACAGCATTTTGGCTTCACATGAGCTTGAAATTATAGTGTTTTCTCTCCAGTAATTCCCACGCACATGCCTTCTTTTGAAGGTTATAAATTCTGTATATATGGACACGTCCAGCCCCATATACATGAAAACGCAATATCTCTGGCTCTTTTAGCAAATCCATTTCCAGTCTTCTCAGATTCTAATGAAGCTAGCTATGGCTAGTACTCGTAAATAGGATCATTGATTTCCATTTGTTCTTGTTTCGAGTGTTTCTGGCTGACCGGGAAGCTCTGCATGAGCTTCACCTTCAAGATACGAGAGGTGGTAATTTAAAATAACACGATTACTTGGTGAAGTGACTATGTATTGCTTGTCTAAATTAGAAGATTAAGATCAATTAGCACGTAATTTCACTCGTGCAAGTAAATCGAGCTGTTTGTGGCAGAAGATTAGCTGGTTTCTCCATGTTAATTACTATAATTAATTATGGTTGATACATCTTAATCTTATTATATTTAGCTCGTACAATTGCAGTGCTGCATTCTTAAGTTTCTTTTCCTTGGCTGTAATATTAATGTAGCTGGCGAATGATGCGACAAAACCTTAAATTAAGACTTAACTAGGAAATGATGAGCACATATGGATTGTGATCACTATTCCTCTCTCTCTCTCTTTTCTTTATTTAAAATGATAATTTATTTATTTATTTATTTATGGATGATAATCTAAGTTGAGCAAGTTATCCAAAGAAAATGTTCACGAATTGACCAAGTATGGTTGTCCTTTCTTAATGCAGAAGCGATCAATTATATCCAAACACACAATTATTAAATCTAACAAATCTTGATAAAACAGAAACGTATATAGCATTGTTGTTGAGAGAGAGCTGCCTAAATGAAGCTAACTTGTTGTGTAACCTGGATATACGTATGAACAAGTTTTTTTCTACATAGCCGTTTGATTTTATCATTGAATCATATTGAAACTTTGTGAATTAGCTAGTTGTGACGAGTTTATGGTAAAGTTAAACCCTAAAAAGTTTTGAAGTTAACTTGTTGTGTAACCTAGATATAATATTTATTTATTTCCTTTTTCAGCTTAGATGAATTTAGCACCTATTTAAACAATTTTATAAATGATTTTTGGAACAGTTTTTTGAATTATTGAATATTTTTATAAAAAATAAAGTTTTTTCTATAATTTTAAACTCTATAATTTTCCATGCAGGTGGTGATGAAAAATACCACGAGACTGTGTTCGGAAAAGCCCATTGTCACCGTGAATGGAAGGTTCCCTGGGCCCACTTTAGTTGCCAGGGAAGACGACACCGTGCTGGTGAAGGTGGTCAACCATGTCAAATACAATGTCAGCATCCATTGGTGAGTGTCTGTTTACATATTTTACTGCCTCTCACGCCATTCTCCATTTCCGAGTTTTATTTTCTTCACAACTGTGATCAGGCATGGAATCAGACAGCTGCGAACCGGTTGGGCCGATGGCCCAGCATACATAACTCAGTGTCCCATTCAGCCGAGACAGAGCTTCGTCTACAATTTCACCATCACTGGTCAAAGGGGCACCCTGCTCTGGCATGCTCATATCCTCTGGCTCAGGGCCACTGTCCATGGTGCTATTGTGATTTTGCCCAAGCGAGGTGTTCCCTACCCATTTCCCACGCCACACAAGGAAGAAATCATCATATTAGGTGAGCCCAGTTCACCTCAGAGCCTTCAAAAATAAGATTATTAGTCAATAATCAAATCCGATTTTTCCAATTGCAGGTGAATGGTGGAAATCAGATGTTGAGGCTGTGATCGACGAGGCAACGAAATCTGGAAGGGCACCTAATGTATCAGATGCTCACACAATCAATGGCGATCCAGGGCCTGTCTCGGCCTGCTCTTCACAGGGTAAACTGAACGTTAGTTAGCTTAGCAAAGGGAAACAAGTTAGTTTATTGAATTGGCTAACTTTCTCGATCATTCTACCCGTTGCAGGAGGATATAATTTGCCAGTACAGCCCGGAAAAACCTACATGCTTCGGATTATCAACGCCGCACTAAATGAAGAGCTCTTCTTTCAGATTGCTGGCCATCAGCTCACTGTTGTGGAGGTTGACGCCGCATACGTCAAACCCTTCAAAATCGACACCATTGTCATAGCCCCGGGCCAGACCACCAACGTTCTGGTGACGACGAACCGTGGTTCCGGCAAGTACTTGGTTGCCGCCTCGCCTTTCATGGACGCACCCATTGCGGTTGATAACGTGACGGCCACAGCCACGTTACATTACTCCGGCACCCTTGCTAGTACCACCACCACCATCACCATCCCTCCGGCCCAAAACGCCACCCCGGTAGCAACAAGCTTTGGAGATTCTCTACGTAGCTTGAATTCGATAAAATATCCTGCTCGAGTCCCATTAAAAATTGACCACTCTCTTTTTTTCACCGTCGGCCTCGGTATCAACCCTTGTGCTACCTGTCTCAATGGGAGCCGAGTTGTGGCGGATATCAATAACGTTACGTTTGTTATGCCGACCATCGCTCTCCTTCAAGCTCATTTCTTCAACATCAAAGGTGTTTTCACAGATGATTTCCCCGGCAACCCGCCGACACCGTTCAACTATACAGGCACACAACCAAAAAACTTTCAAACAGTGACTGGAACAAAACTCTATAGACTTGCTTATAACTCCACTGTCCAGCTAGTGCTACAAGATACAGGAATGCTTGCTCCTGAAAACCACCCAGTCCATCTGCATGGATTCAATTTCTTCGAGGTCGGAAGGGGAACAGGAAATTTCAATCCAAAGAAGGACCCAAAGAAATTCAATCTTGTTGACCCAGTGGAGAGGAACACAATCGGAGTCCCAGCTGGTGGATGGACTGCTATAAGGTTCATAGCAGATAATCCAGGTAAGTAAACATTTCTGTTTTTTAATCAACCAGTATTCCCTCTTAGCTTCTCTTCTTAAACATGTTTTTTTTTTAATTAATGTAGGGGTTTGGTTCATGCACTGCCATCTGGAAGTCCATACAACATGGGGACTTAAGATGGCATTTGTTGTCGACAATGGCGAAGGCCCGAATGAATCTGTTTTGCCACCTCCTCCGGATCTACCGAAGTGCTAGAGAAGGCGAAGCAGTGTCTCTCTTCTGTAAAGATGGGAGCGGAGAATTGCAGATCGGATTGAGCAGATCAAGAGAGGAAGGGAGAGACAATCGAGCGGTTTAGAACTAATACGAACGAGTTCTTCCGAGGAAGGTTAAAATGAGCTGTCGGTCATTCATTTTAAATAAAAATCATAACTGAAATTTTTTCCTTTTTTTTTATGGAGGTTGCTTTTCACTGCGATTTTCTTCCGAAAGTTTGTATATTCGGCGATGTAATTATGGAACGTGCTGTAATTAATTCAAAGGTTATGAAGGATATTGAAGAATCTTTATATGTTTTAAATGAAATTTTTCACGGCAGCCACAAATATATTTAATACTAGCCGTTTATGCACTGTTTGGACGGTATTGTTTTTGAATTTTTTTTTTTTCAGAAATATATTAAAATAATTTTTTAAAAAATATTTATTTTTTTTAATTTAAAATTAAAAAAAAAAACATTTTGTGCACATGTTGGATGGAGGAGAGTGGACGGGTGTGTGGGTGGGGGGGACTAGGGGGGAGTGGATGTGTGGGTGGGGAAGGGAGAAGAGAAGGATGATAGAGTTTTTTAAGTTTGAGATGGAGGGGAATGGGGGATGTTAATTTTTATTATTAATTATAATAATAATAGTTAGCATAAAAAATAGGGGTATTAAGCATAACAATTATTAATTATGCTAATTATTATTATTAACTATTATTATATTATAATAACAATTATTAATTATAATAATAACAGTGTTAAACATACATTTTATGGAAGAAAAAAACATAAAATATATTAGTCTCAACAACTCTTATTAATGTCTAGTCTCAATATTATGAATATTTAGGAATAACATTTTGATGAAATATGAATCTTATAATTATAAAAACTTTATAAATCAATCTATGACTTTATAGTTGGGCTTGTGGAGTTTTTTTTATGGTTTTGAATAGTGGGCTTGGTTCTTGGAGTTTTTTTTTTTAAGAAAATAGTTTGATTTTTATTTGAATTTGTTTTTTAATCTATCAATAATGAAATCGTAACCAGCTTCTTATTTATTTCTTAAGAAAGTTTGATATCTCAGCTCATTATCTTTTCGATTAATTTATAAACTTTTTACTAATTCAATTATTATTCTCAAGAATCGCAATCCAAGTTTCCTTCAAATTTCTTTAACCAAATCCCAAAAATTGTACCGTTACTTTGAATAGGAAAACTTAAACACCACCTATTTTTAATTAATTAGAATAATTTAAGTAATTGCAACCCTTTAAACAAAGGGAGTATTGGGTGATAACTTGCCATGTTTTATTACATTAATATTCAAGTTTCCACCTGATTTTAGCTCATTTGTTGGGATAAATGATATGATTTTTCTTATTACTATGATAATTGGAATCTGAAAAAAAAATCAGGATTAGCTTGTGATTTAAAAAAATCATTGTGCTTTGATTGATAACTATATATATCGTGTTTTTTAAAAGTATTTTTTAATTAAAAATATTTTTATTTGTTTTAATATTGATATATGAAAAAATAATTCAAGATCAAACTAAAAAAGTTATTTAATTTCATGTAATCATCTTTCATGTAACATCGATGTGTCATGATTACTCTATGAATTTGAGTACTCTTTTAGTTATTGTTTGGGATCTTTGGGTGAGGTTGGGATGTTTTAAAAATATTTTTTTATTTAAAAATATATTAAAATAATATTTTTTTTTTATTTTTTAAAAATTATTTTTGACATTAATATATCATTCTAAAAATATCAAAAAATAATTAATTTAAAATAAAAATAAAATAAAAATCATTATTTTTTTTTCAAAAATATTTTGAAAAAGGCCGTGTTAAATTATCATATATTGCTGTCAAAAGATGGTAGTGACGAAAATGGTGGTTACCAGTGGAGAGAGCAAACAAGAATTCAAGACTGTACGGACCATATTAATAGCTCATGACAAATAGGGAAATTATGGGCTAAATATTTTTTAATGAAGGCCCTCAGTCTATATTCCTATGGGCCTAGGTTCAGGTCTTTACCCAGTCGACAAAGCACTCAACTCTGGGCTCCATACACGCTGAAATGTATGAAATACACCTAAAATTTCTGTTGATGTGCAGCTTAAAGATGTATTATTATTTTACAATATATTTTAAAAGTATTTTTAAAAAAGTTAAAAAAATAATAATTTTTTTATTTTTTATTTTAAATTATATTATTTTGAATTTTTAAATTATTTTCATGTATTGATCTTAAAATTAATTTTTTAAAAATAAAAAAAGTATAATTTTAATATATTTCTAAATAAAACAAATTTAAATACGCTACAAAACAATCTACTTGATGACAGAATCACAATGGGGGGCAAGTGGAGCAGTTAGTCACGCACAATATTCGATCAAGATATTTTTAAGAGTGTAGTGGAATTTTTTTATACAAAGTATATATATTTTTTTAAAAATATTATATTAGTATTTTTTTGGTTTTTTAAATAATTTATTGTGAAAAATAAAAAAAATAAAAAATTATTTTTAAAAATATTACACACTACAATACTATTAGTCATTGATTTTTTTTTAAAATTGAATTAATTTTTTTGGGTGTTTTCAAATGATTTTTAAAAAATAAAAAAAATATTATTTTTGTATATTTTTAAATAAAAAAATATTTTAAAAAACAATATCAAACATGCACTTGATATTACATATGTAAATGTGGATGGAAACCTTGTAATCTCAAGTATTGTGCTAATTTATTTGGATTCCACCTAGTTATGGGTACTATTTGAATTTATAAGAATTTTTTGACACCGTTATTAAATCTAAATTAGAAGATTAGCTTTAAAACTATCCCAATCAATTCCTTAGTTAGCTTGAATTTAAGATTAAAAAGAATGAGATGTTTTATATAGTCACGATAATTTATATTAGTTCAAAACTAGCTCGAATAAGTGGTCAAAAATATAGTTTGGAAATTAAAAAATTCATAATTATATTTTATTTAATATCGAAACACTAATATAGTTGATAAATCTGGACTAAAAGACAAACTAAAATAAATTATTTAAATATAAAATTAAAAAAACATAAAGAAAAGAAAAGAAAAAGGTCTTGACAAAAAAAAAGAGTTTTTTTTTAAATAGCTTCACTGTTCTTGATTTTTTTTATTGAACTGAAACTTATAAATCAAGATTTTATCAATCTTAAGGCCCCTACGTCAGCAATTTGTCAATACTATCAAGCTTAATGTTGATATATAAAAAGAATGGCAACTGCAAAAACAAAATAAATTAATTAGCTGGAGAAAAAAAAAGGAGTTCCACTTCTTCCCGACACTTTTTGTTGGTATGCTAGATGAACACGCGCTTAGATTAAGAGTGGGGAACTGTAATATTCTCCTACTCTATTCCACTAACAAACATCGTGAAAAGGGGAGAGGAGATTCGAGGTGGTGGTTGGCTGGACCAGGGACATGCCTATGATGCCCTGTACTCGGACCTCGTAATCACATATTTAACGAGCTACGTGGATCCAGATCATTGGCCTAACTCTTTCTCTGGCTTCTAGCTGGTTGGATAACAACCAATGTGTTAATGCCAAATGTCAAGATCAAGAGTGCTTGAGCAATGACCTACTTCCTTGAGATCAGAGCAGAGGTCAACTATGTGGGAAGCCGCCTAACAATGTGGTTGTTGTACTGTATTTTTTTTAAAAAAACTGCTTTTATTTTTTAATATGATAATATTACAAATAAATTTAAATAAAATAAAATAAAATAAAATAATTATTTTTATTTATTATAAAAATAACTTTAAAACATCAAGTTTTACCTTTACCTTCATGGCAAGCACCCTCTAAAGATGTGGAACTACGTGTGGACCCTCATCACCAAGTTGCCCAATGTGAGTTTTCTATGGATCTGTACGGTTGTTTGGCGGCTACCAATAAACAATAATAATATGGGGGGAAAGGAAATAAAAAAAACAAATACGGTTAGAGATTATCGCTTGTCCCCAAGTGTATTACCGTCATGTTAAAGAATTTGAGATTTGTATTAGAAATCTTGTATTTAAGTTAATATATGTATATTTTATATAAAAAAATGAAACAATTAAAATTTGACTTGTTTAATTAAAATTCATAAAAAAATATCTAAAAAAAATTAGGTTTCCTCCAATAAAAAATTTATAAACATGAGAAGAAAAAAATATATATATTTCTAGGAAGTTCACGCCTTAAATTAGTGGATTGATGTGTATTTGTTGACCGACTTGCCATGACACGAGAATAAAAATTATGAAGAATTAATTTTATTTTTAAAAAAAAACTCAAAATTAGAAAAAAAAAGAGTTAATATTTTTTAATAATATTTTCCAAATTTTTTACTGATGGCATTAGTTTTTATTTTTATTTTATTTTCAAATCACTTTTTTGTCTACTCTAATCATTTTCGGTGATATTTATTGAAGTTTTCTCTTACAATACTAATTGTTTGAGGGCGTGGTTAATGTTAAATTTGAAAATATTTTTTTGTTTAAAAATGTATTAAAATAATATTTTTGAAAAAAAAATATTTTTAAATTTTTTGTGTTTTTAGATTATTCTTATGTGGTGATATCAAAAAAATATATTTTTTTTTAAAATATTATTTTAATGTATTTTTGAACAAAAAACATTTTAAATTTAATATCAACCACACCCTCAAACAATTACTTAGAGCTTGTTAGACTGCTTTTCAAAGTGTTTTTCATTTAGAGAAGTATCAAAATATTTTTTTTTAAAAAAAATATTTGTGATATCAACAAATAAAAATAATTTAAAAACACCAAAAATAAAATAATAAATCATTTTTTTTAAATATTTTTAAAATACAGTGTCAAATAAGAATTAAAAATGCCGTCATTAGAACTTTATTGGGTTGTGTATCTTATTATTATTATTTTCTTAAAAATTGCGCTCAATCATTTTAATATTTTTTTAAAATATATCCCCAATATAATGATATTTATTAAATTATATCACTCTGCCACCTAGTTTGCCACCCAGTTGTTGTTTTTATGCTGAAAAAAAATAAAAAAAATGTTTTAAAAATTCAAGAAACAAAACCAGAAAAAGAGAAATTGCAAAATACACCAAAAACCTTCATAGAAATAATAATAATAAAACAGAGAAAACAGAGAGGCTGACAATAATAATAAGAGGGGCGGCACTTTTTCAATAAGTTGCAGGATCCACAGACCCTGAACCAGCCAATGACAATTCACTAGCTCCAGTCCCGTCTCCTCCCTCCTCTCTCTGCCTCAAGAATTTAGCCTCGAAAGAAAAAAGAAAATAAGAATTAAAACTCAGATTCATTCCTTGAAGCTAGCTAGCTACGGTGATACCTTGCTTTTGTGCTTTATATTACTTCTGCTGTTTCTGTTCTCTCCTACTCATTGGACTCACTCTACCTTCTCTTTTCTCTGTTGCTCAGACCTCAAAGAAAAGGAAGAAACGAAAGATCTTTTCCCAGCTTTTATCGTTTGTTTTCACTGCCCCGAATCCTTCACAAATCTCAACCTGTTGTATTATTCATCTCCAACTTTTGTTTTTTTGCCTTTCCCTTTTTCGGGCTATCAAATTCATTGAAGCTGTTTTCACTTACAAGCTTTCCTCTTTTGGAATTCTTGTCCTTTTTTTTTTGTCAGGAGTTATTGTTTTTCGGTGCTTCATCTGTTTGATTCTTTTGAAAGTTCTTAGAGCTAAGTTCAGATCTCACCTGTGGTTTTAGGGTTTAGCTTGGTGTTTGTTTTTAGACTGCATGTGCCAGATTTTCATCGTTTTTGTTTCTGTTTGAAAACAAGTTTGTTCCTTTGCAGATTCCTGAATGGCTTGACTACACATAAAAAGCTTTTCTGATTCCTTGCAAATGCTTCTTGACTTTACACTGATATTTCCGTGGTGAAACCTCCACCTCTGCATTTCCTCTACTGGGTTCTCCTCCTCCTCTGTTTCTCCTCTCCTTCGTTAACAACTTCTCTAGCCAGTTTCTTTAATCAAGCAAGCTGTGAAATTGTCTGAATTCACTGGCATGTCAACTTGTTTCTGAAACAATGAAGTGGGAAATGGAAATTCCATCTCCTGCACCGTACCTCTCGAGAGCGAATTGGCTAATAGAAGAGAGCAAGAACACAAAATGGACTCCAGCAGAGAACAAGGCGTTTGAGAATGCTCTTGCAGTTTATGATGACGACACTCCTGATAGATGGCACAAGGTGGCAGCTATCATTCCAGGGAAGACAGTACGGGATGTGATAAAGCAGTATAAGGAATTAGAACTTGATGTTAGCTACATAGAGGCAGGGCTGATTCCAGTTCCTGGATATAGCACCTCTCCATTCACATTGGACTGGGTTAATGAAAATGACTATGATGGGTTTAAACAATCTTTTGGCCTTGGTGGAAAGAGATCTTCAACTGGTCGACCTGCTGATCAGGAGAGAAAGAAAGGTGTTCCATGGACAGAGGAAGAGCACAAGTAAGTTTCCATACATTCTTGTGTATGTGTTCATATTACCGGCCAATTTTCTGCTTTAACTGAAATTAATGTGAAAATTTTTCTTGTTTTAAGTCTTGTTTTTCATTTTATTTTCAAGGGAAGTGAATTGAATTTGATATGGTAGTAAGCCATATCACTTAAACTGATGGTGGTTGAGAATTTCATCTGTGAAAGAATCTAATCTAGAGGAGAGCATAATTGTAGTAGAATCTTGAAATTCAGTCTCTGTGTGGATATATCTTTATCAGACTTGTACTTTACTGCATGTGGTTGCCAGTTTCCATAACGTTTTTTAAGCTACTATTTTGGAGTTAAGGTATTTGTAATGGCCTGTTCCAAGCACAGATCAGTAGACCTAACTATTGAACCACCGCAGGCTGTTTCTGATGGGCTTGAAGAAGTATGGCAAAGGGGACTGGAGAAACATATCTCGCAATTTTGTTGTCAGCAGAACGCCGACTCAGGTGGCTAGTCATGCACAGAAGTATTTTATCAGGCAGCTATCAGGAGGGAAAGATAAGAGAAGATCCAGTATTCATGATATAACGACTGTCAATCTCAACGACACAAGAACTCCATCACCGGAAAATAAAAGACCTTCACCGGATCAATCCGGGGAGATTTCTCAGCAGCCCAATTCTGCTGCCATGCCTAGAACACATTTTCAATGGAACCAACCCAACGGCGGAGGAGCCATAGCTTTTGATTCAACAAACGCGAATATGTTCATGTCTGCTCCTTATGGGATCAACTCGTATGGGCTTAAAATGCAAAGGCCAGAATCCGCATAGAGGAGCTGTTCATCATGACTCTTACATCAGGCAGCAAACCATGGGTTTTCAGATGCCATCAGCGCACCACTACTCCCCATGTATGAGAGTTTGTTTTTATCATTATCTTTTTTCAATCCATGGCTCATAACTCCATGGCTTCCTTTCAGTAGTGCAGTTGTGTTTGTACGTTGTATATGCCATCAAGAAGTCTGGCCAATGGGAAGTGAACTTGGAGGGGACAGGATTCTGTCTAGCTTGAATTCAATATCCGGACTGTATAACTGAGGCTGGTTATCTTTGTAATTAAGAGTACCTGCTCTGCTCTGTAATGTATTTAGCGGATTGTATTAGAGACTAATATTAATTGTATTTTAAAGTTTCATTTAACAATTTAAATTTTTAGATAAGATAGTTTCTTAACATGATATTAGAGTCTTATTGACGAAAACAGTCACGAGTTTGAATCTTACAACCCTTATTAATTGTATAACTAAAAAACATAGACTGTATAACCAAGGCTGGTTATCTTTGTAATTAAGAGTACTTGCTTTGTAATGTAGTTAGCGGAATGTGTTAGAAAATAATATTAATTATATTTTAAGATTTCATCTAACAATTTAAATTTTTAGATGAGATGTTTTCTTAATATGATATTAGAGTCTTGTTGACCCAACGGTCACGAGTTTGAATCTCACCACCCTTATTTTATCTGATAAAAATCAGGCACAAGGTTTATATGTCTGTGCATGTTTCAAACCCAAAAGACTTTTCACTTGAAAGAATATGTTAAAGAATAATATGAACTATATTTTGAGATTTTAACTAACACATTAAGCTTCTAGATAAGATGATTAAATTGATACAGTGATCTCATCCAGATGGGCATATGGGGAATGTGTTCTGTGGATCTTGTTGTAGAAGAGTGTGGGGAACTTATCTTGAAGTGAGAGCTAGACTTCCTAGTTGCGCGCCTGCCTCGATCCCTTTATTTGATAGCATGGTATGAGCATCTTCGATACAATTAGCTGAAATCTTTGCATGTTTGACCTGCTTGCATGCTTTTCTTTTTATAAAAAAAATGAGGGTTTTAAAAGCTCAGGAAAACTAAATTAAACGAGCAGGACCCAACCATGCTGTCATATAAAATTGAATACAAACCTGAAAGAAGGTCATTAATCAACTTCCACATAAATTCTGGCATAGCTACCTCTATTGCTCACCAAGTTATCCTATCCACCTTCAGGTTTTTCCTATATGGTCTCCAATTTGCCACTGTACAGAGGTATTAGATTATCCCATTCCTAAATCCACAAGTCTTACACTATTATGATGTTTTATGCTCAGGGTTGTCAATACCGTTCCGTTCCGGCCGGAATGTTCCGTGCCGTTAAAAAAACCGAGACAAAACAGCGTTGTTTTTTGTCTCGGTTTTAATTCCGGCCCGTTGCAAAAATACCGTTCAAATTCCAGTCGGAACGTCTCGGTACCGTTCTTGGTGTGCCGTTTCGGCTTTAAAATCCTTCTTATTTTGATTAACTTGTGATTGTGTTTCTAATTTTGAGATTATGTTTGTTTGACTTTGTGTTTATATTGTATAATTTAAAGTTAATTTATCTTGAATTTTAATTATGCTTGTTAAATTAATATTTTTAATTTTTTATATATATATATATATATAATTATATATGAACAGTACAACCATGAAACGGTACGTCAAAATTCTCTGAAACCGAAACGTTCCGTACCAATAGAAAAACCGGAACGACAACCAGAATGATATTGACAACCTTGGTTATGCTTGTATCCGTTAATAGATCAACAATTAAAACAGTGTTTTCTGTGTAACATATTAAACAAAAAATGTTTTTTTTTATCCTAATATTTTATATAAAAATTACTTAACACAGATAATTTTTAAATTTATTCATCTATTGCAGAACATTCCGATGAGGTTTTACAAAATATTTTATAAGCTATAATTAACATATAATTTAATTCTCTTATAATATTATCTAGTTATTTCAATTATTACGTACTACTACCTTATACCATCATCATTTTAGTCATCTTCATGTTGTTACTACTCTATACCACCCTGTGATGACTTCGCCGCCACTTTCAAAGTTGCCTCCACCTCCCTATCACCACTTCTCGATCACTCCTCCATAACTACCACCGTCCTTACCCCAAAACCACAACCACGACCAACCTCTACCACCATCACTCAGTCATCTTATCACATCATTATTATTCTTCTATCTCAATATTTTTCGTAGCATTACTCATCAAGCATGTAAAATATTTTCAGCATTTATATAATACAACTTAAGAGTTTGGATTCAATACGCAGGAGGATCTTTGAGCTTTTCAGTATTCTGCTCTCATTTTCTCCATTCTTTTAGCTCAGTATATAGTTGGTCGCCATTTTAGCCAACTTATTAGCAGAACACCAGAATGCGCAGCTGTACTTGAATTCGAGAAACTATAATCGCCTCTCGCTTGGTAGTATCACAATGGCTTGTGAACAACGTCGTATGCGGTGCTAGCTGGCTTCACTTCCGCCGTGGAAGTCCAAACTCACTCCACCGTTAAAATATTGGAATGCCGAACAAGTAAACTGATGAACGCTTAAATCATACTGGCTGAGTCACAGAGCACTTCACATTGGACTCCTATAGTCTCTAGCTAGTTTCCTACTTTTCTTGCAAACCCTTTCAGCTTGTTTCACTACCAGTTCACTGCGCGCACACACAAAAAAAATGGTCTCTTTGACTGGGCATGACCTTTCAGACTGATGTAGTCGAGGCTGACTCCCCCTTCCACCTATACTGAAACATCACACGTGTCATTTCCCTTGATTTTTCCTCGAGCAATCTCTCCGCATTATATATGGATCATCCTACAAGATTCTCTTTAATAGAAGAAGATCCTTCTTCGGTGTATATATATATAGATTATTGATACCATAGTACCAAGTAAGATTCAGGCCAGATTCCCTCCGTCCTTAATTAATAGATTAATCCGTACATATAAACTCGTTTATTAAGCTAGCCTACCCAAGATATCCAAGATATGCCTCACGCTAGATTTGATGGTAGATGCTGGCTGGCGGGGCTATTGCACTTGCCGAATAACGATGTCATCTCTGTTAAGGAACCATCTCACGTAAAAGCTCAAGCTTATAGGTGAGGTCCCATAATATGATTATATTATACTCTAACACATCTCTCTCAAGTGAAAGCCTTTTGAGCTTTGAAACTTGCACAGAGTTCACATCACCTTGTGCTTGATTTTTATCAAATAGAATGAGGGGTGGTGAGATTCGAACTCATGACCGCTAGGTCAACAAGGCTCTGATACCATGTTAAGGAACCATTTCACCTAAAAAGCTCAAGCTTATAGGTGAGACCCCATAATATAATTATATTATACTCTAACAATCTCATGAAACCATCTCATTTTTGCGATCCTAACTGTACGGTTCATAAAAAACACATCGTATTCAATGTAATTAATCAGAAGCTTTGGCTATGAACCCCACCTAAGGAGACAAAATATATATCTAGCTTTTCACAGGGTGGAAAGGCTTCTCAGTACTTGATGGTTTTATACTCTTCATAGAGATTCTCTTTCGGCGGGGGGGATTCTCATTTGACCTCTAGGAGAGTATTTGTATTTGTAAGTTCCGTCGTTTCTGTTTTTTTATGGGTTCATATTTTACTTCAAAAAACATTAAAATAGTATAGTTTTTCAGTGTTTTTTATACTTTTGAATTACTGATATCAAGCATAAAAATAATAATTTTAATATATTTGTTTAACAAACAAAAATCATATTTACGACTGAAATAGCAAACAAATCATCGAGTGTCCTTCACTTTTTCAGGAGAAAAGGAAGAAGGAGGAGGAGGAGGAGGAGGAGGAGGAGGAATCTTCTTGCTAATTGATTGCTTCGTTGAACTAATGACTGCTGCGAGAGGAGACAACCTAGTTATGATGATTAGTTACTGCTGCTGCAATAAATTTCCAGTGAAGTAACTCCCTTTTGTTCAACGATATTACGTTAGGTTTGGCATCTCTCCCTCTCTCAGCACACAAATAATTAATCTTCTTGAAAATCAATCATGGCATTGAATAAATGATTTATCATGCCTTACAGGCAAAAAGTTTTTATTTTCATTAAGATGCTAATGGAATTGATTTCATCGTGTTGAGTTAATCATCATAGCAATGATGATTGTTGAGCTATAACTATCATCCACAAGTTCAGTTCAGATGCAAATGGAAAAATAAAGTTCATTTATTGAATTTTCTTTCACTGCAAATGTGTTTTAGGTTTCATTTGATCTTAATTTTGTTTGATAGGTTTCAAAGAGTGTTGTGTGATGACAAAAGAACTTGCGATCTGTATAAATAAAAATTTTGAATTCGAGCCAGAACATGGACTCTTTATAAGAGTCCGAGACAATCATAATTTTATTAGTTCACCTCAGTCTAAAATGTATGCTTTCCAAAGGTATAGTTTCCACACATCCATTTTTTTTTGATTGACAGCAATTTATTTTATGCGTTACATAGTTTTTTATCTGTATTTTTTCCCTTTACTTTCTTTAGCTGACAAGGGTGAACTTGAACTCTACATGTTTTTTTTTATATAAAAAAACACCTTGATATGATTAAATTATTGTAGTCACACTTATAAAATACTATCTACTAGAATAATATATTTTTTAGTTTTTTAATTTTATTTTTTAACAACTTGATTTTTAATTAATTTTATCCTTCAATATTAAATTAATTAAAAATTGATCTTCTTTATTTATTTTTATTTGCTTCCTATAAGATCACTATGGTTTTATAATTCAAGTTACACACTTAATATTATTTAATATATCATCTTATCAAAAAATATATCCATGGTACATCAAATTAGTTCATGCTTAATTTTGTTTTTATTAAAAAACATATTAATAATGCATAATAAACCTTATGCGAATTTTTTCTTACATTAAAAAATAATTTTTACTGTTATGTCTTTTACCTTTTACAATCTAATACTAGACATCAAATGAGATCATGGTTAATTTTTACCCGTGCGTAAATTGTTTTTACATTAAAATAAAACTTGATTTGACTCGCAAGTTGGTCAAGTCATTCCAATTATTGTACAGGAACAAGTACCATTGAAGTAATAGGAGTTAGGACCATGCACATGCAAGTAATAAAGAAATTTCCTTCCATCTCCAAGAGCAGCGTGTGGCTTTCTCTGTTCATCTGTGCAACTCAACTTTTAAGGGCTAGAATGAGCACTGCTGCTAAAACCAAGCCTGCTGCATTTTTGCCACCTTTTCATATTTGGTACTGCGATGGCCCTTCCATTTTCCTTTAATGGAGTAAACGTAATTAAAGAAACCCTAGCTAGCAGCAGCACAGGGCCAGCCCTGCTAGCTTTTTCTACAATAGATGACAAGAAGTAGCCGCTTTGCTTTTTCTCTAGAGAAGGAGACACCTCTCTGCAACTTGCATATATATGGAAGCACCTCAGTCCACTTTATTCCTATTTAAACCAAGACATTGACTGGTTACCAGTTGCAACCACAGGAATTATGTCAATTATTTACAACTTTCGGTTATCTATTTCCTATCTGTGTTCTCAAATATATTCTGATACCTAGAATTAATGGTTTTTGATGAAATATATGTACTTGATGATGTTTTGGATACATATGTAGCTCTCATTTTCTAGCTACATGTTAAAAGTTTTGGGAAAAGAACTCAATAATAGGAAACCAATTTAGCGGATAATCAATCAAGTCCCAAACCTTTTTCCCTCTTTGTGCAATCAAATTATAGGATCAAACAATCAACAATATAATGCAAATAATCAAACACATCAACACCAAGATTTTTACGTGGCAAACCCAATGTGGGAAAAAACCACGGGACCGTAGGCCACTTAAAACTTCCACTATCACAAATAATGGGTTCACAATATTCTTCCTTAGATTCAACTAAGGGCTACAACATATATCATCAAGAACAACCTATTCTTGGAATACAACAAGATTAAAGAGAACAAAGTTTGAGAAAAGGCTCACAATACTGACAGCCCCGTTTTCTGTCAAAACGGCCAACTTCCACAACTCCAATCTTCGATCCAACAGTTCAAAATGAAGATTAATATGTCTAGAAGTCTCTGTCCAAATCTCAGCTCGATCCAACGGTTAACAAACTGAAAATCAAAGAAACAAGATGCACTGTTCAGCAGCCACCACTTTTTCTTTTCTCCCTAACTTTTCTCTTTTTGTCTCTTGTTAAATATAAAACCCTAATACCACATTTAAGTGATGTGGCAGCCCCCCCTTTTATTTGTTAAATGGTGCGGGACCACATAACAAAAAGGGCTCATGAGGTTACCTGCTGAAGTAATTTTGGTTCCCCTACACAGCTTATCTAGCTCGTCCTCGGAGATGCATGCACCTTTTCTCTTACTGACAGAGATTTTCACACCTGATGTTATATATCCACCTCGGATGATGACTACCTTATCATTGTCATCTCTATTATCCTTCTGATCTATGTCTACCAGTAGCTGTAGATGGAGTACACAAGCTATTATTTATAGGTAGATTAAAAACTTCACTCACTAATTTATTTTCTAATTTTCTCCATCCATCGAGAAGATAATTAGCCATGATCAATTCATTGATCCCTATGATCAATCAATTGATCCCCATAATCAAACCCCATGACCTATCTCTATGGTCATGGGTTTGCATAATAAGAACATGGGTGTGTCATGAGGGACACAAAAAGTAATTTCCAACAGATTTATCACTGATGCCAACAGCATGAATCTGTCCAAGATTCAGCAAATGATCCAAACAGCAGAATAGGCCCATTTTGAGCCCTTAAAAAAGGCCCAATTTCAGAGGGGTAATCAGTGGATGAAATTGTTTCGATCTGTGACAATTAGTTGTCCTAAGAAAGTGCTCCAATTTCGACAGGAACAAGAAAAGAACATGCAAACCAATAAACTTAATTATTAATTGTCCTAAGAAAGTGAACAAGATCAAAGGAAAATGACGATGATATAAGGAGATTAATCTGAAACAACGCGTTTTACTCTAGTGATTCTTCCTCTGGTTTATCTTGAATTTCCTGGCGTCTCTTGTTAATTTCAGAACCCTTATAGTACCTCTTCCAGAACCAATGCTTCTTCCAGACCCTTTCATTCATTTCGTCGATTGGGATCCCCTTCGTCTCGGGAAGAAAGAAAATAGCAAAGATACCCATCACAACAATCCAGGCAGCAAAGAAGAAGAAAATTCCAGATCGCAGGTGGCATAACATGGTGAGGAATGCTTGAGCAACAAGGAAGGTACAGAACATGTTCATGCTAACAGCGAAGAAGAAACCTGCACTTCTTGTCTCCAGCGGGAAGATTTCACTGGGAATCAACCAGCCCAAAGGACCCCATGACCACGCGAAGCCAGAAACGAATACACATATCAGGATGACCACAAGCTTAGCAGAACCTCCCGGCATGATATTGGTAGATTTCAAATGCACTGCTAGAATCCTTCCCATTATGGACTACATATACACAGAAGAAGAAAAGGGACAACGACCAGAGTCAGAAATAACTAAACAACGTAGAAAAATATCAGAAATAATGTCAGCTGTCTGTTTTGCTTACCTGGGCAACAAGCATCTGAAGACAAGCTTCTATGAGCAATACCTTTCTTCCAATAATATCGACAAGAAAGACTGCGACCAACGTGGATACTACATTGACCGAGTCAGTGACTACAGCTGATAATAGCGACCCGTCACTGCCATAACCCATAGTCTGAAACAGAACTGGGGCGTAAAACATCACGACATTGATTCCAGTGAACTGCTGGAAGAATTGAAGGACTGTGCCACAAATAAGTTGAGGCCTGTTAGACCGACTCATGAGATTTCTGTAAGGGTGTTTGACTTGTTTGGCCAATTCAATAGCATTCAAAATCTCCGAGTATTCCTTATCTACATTTTCAACACCTCTAATCTTCCTTAGAACACGCAGAGCTTCTTCATTCTTTCCCCGCTCTAAAAGGCTTGTGGGGGTTTCCATGATTGCAAGAGATCCAATGGCGAGAATTATAGCGGGCACTGCAGCACCACCTAGGGAAATTCTCCAGCCATAAGGGTGCACTTTTGAAGTAGCGTAGTTGATCAGATTTGCTATCAGAATGCCTATTGTGATTAGCAGCTGAAAACAAATGTTAAGTCCTCCTCTATATTTTGCTGGAGCGATTTCTGATATGAACAAAGGCACCGCCTGCATCCACCTTCTCTGTGTAAGAACTTAAAGAAAGCAGCAAATAGTACATAATCTGAAAAAAAGAGAAATGAAGAAAGAAGATGATAAAAAATGGAAAGCTAGGTGGTTCAAGGATTGAACTGCATGCCTGGTTGCCAAATCCAACCCCAACACCTAGACAAAGCCTTCCAGCAATCAGCATGCCAAGATCCACTGCAGCAGCGTTTAAAACGGCTCCAGCAAGAAAGAAGATGGAAGCGGCTTGAATAGTGGGTTTTCGGCCGAATTTCTTGCAAAAGAAAGAGGCTATGAAACTAGAAACAATCGCTGCAAGGTAGAGTGAAGATGTAAAGAGCTGGAGAAATTGGTTATCATATTTGCAGTAGTTATCTTCTCTTGCCTCGTGCTTCTTGAGATAAACAGCCGGAAAGAACTTCTCCAAGAAATCATCCATTGACGTCACCCCTCCTGCAAAAACATATATAAAAACAACAAGAAGAAGATTTTTAACGTTACAGATCTTAATGCTTGAATGTCAAATTAAGATGACGAAACAGCGAAAATGGGTCGATCGTACCGGAAATGCCAATATCATAGCCAAACATGAGACCACCGAAGGCTGCAATGATGGTACAAATGAAGACCTGCAATGTAAGCTTGGCAGGAAAGTCTCGGCCACCACCTGATTCAGCCATGGATAAGCCAGGCATGGTTGTGAGTTTAGTTAGTCACTTTAGTTATGAGTTTTTCAGCTACAGAGTGTCATCATCTATGAATTGCATGGAAGGCTGGATTGGATGGAGGTTAAGTACTGGTTAAAAAACTATCCTGAAATTTCGGTCAGCAGTAGATTGATCCCTAATTTATTTATATTTTTGATTTAGGTCCTAATCCTATGTTTTGACCAGCAATGTAGTCCTTCATTAATTTTTTTGTCCTTCCATCAGCACTCGCAATCAAGTGATGAAGAGGTAAAAGGATGGCGTTTGCTATCAAACTTGACGGAATGGCTATATTACTAGAACAAATCTATGTTTAAGACCTAAATCAAACAAAAAAAAGGTTTAAGGACTAATCTATTATTTCCCAAAAGTCCACTGCAGTTTTTAACCATGAATCACAAACACACGGATAATATTTTTTGAAATTGCCTATGAACTAGCTGGTTGTTATCACTTATGCCGTGTGAGATGAAAACAAAATCTGAATTTGGATTTTTAACTAATTCCCAAAATCTCTCCCTCAAGTCACAGATTTTGGGAATCGAATTATGGATAAAACATAATTAGTGGATAACTTTGACTGGATTCACTGTTATCTCAGATCTTGTTTCCGCAACAGCTTCAGCTGCTAGAATATCGGAGGTAAATATACTTGACTCCTCGACCTTGTCCTTAGCTAACAAAGATTAAGAACACTACATATTCGTTTCTCCCAATTATAATAAAACACAAGCACACCAAGCATCCTTAAAAAGGTTAGATACATGTTTTCTTCTGCAGATGAATATCTGCCCAGTTGCACATTCCTGCTGCTCATTCCACTGGGTTTGTTGATGCTGCACTTGTGTCGCATACTATGCTATATAGCTGTGACATAACTATTAACAACAACAACAATGCATGCAGAGTTGATGATCTGCAAATTATCAAGAATCACGCAAATGCAGAATCAATGCATGCAGAATCAATGCAAAAAAGGAATTCACAGCACAGCGAAGGAAATATGCTTGGTGATAATAACTTCCTAAGGCAACAAAATCTGCATGATAATGCAGAATTGATGAATCATGGAATACAGAATATTAGCAACGGTAATAACTATGCAAAAAAAGGAAATTTCAGCAAATTAATGACAGCAGAACAAAAAGGAAATTCCTTGACTGATACATAATTAGCAGAATAATTACTTCCTACCTTCTTGTTCTTTCCCTCTTATGTAATAGTCTATAAAAATCATATGATGTAATGCTGTAAAGTAAGGTTGCAGAATAATACCATCTCTTACAAGTAATTCCTATCCTTCTCAAACCATTCAATTTTCTTCTATAACGGCATTCAATATGATCAAGTGATCACAAATTCCATTGCTTGCACTAACACAAAGAAAATTGGTGCTCCTTTCTACATAGTTCTATAATTCCTAGACACTGCAGAATCTGTATCCATTCCAGTCAAGAAAACCCTTCATTACTGAAGCCTCTGCCATTTGTTTACTCCGTAATATTTCTTGGTTTTTCAAACAGAAAAGGTCAATTTCCTTCCACTATAACAATGTAGTCGAGAAAAATACTTTTCCATTCTAGTACAAACAAGCGTGTATGATGCTGGCTGGCGTTTTGTAATGTAGAGCACATCCTGTTTAGGATTTGTTTTCTGGGGTATCCTTCATTTCTCGTTTAGGTGAAATATAGTACTGATTTCATCTTCGTCCAGTATCAGGGCGTTAACATAAAATTGAACTGCTTCAATTGATTCAAAAAATATGTTCCCTGTGATAAGGAAGGCAGTGTATTACGTGATCTTCTCTGATTGTAGGCAATATTTTAGAAGAATTACTAGGTGATTGTTTCTATAGTTAGTTTACAAGATCTGCTTGTATATTCTAACCATATTTATCATTATACATTCCTTTATGAATAAAAACCAGAAATCTTTGTGGGTCCATCGATCCAATGGCTTCCAAAGCTCCCAAGTTTTCTCTCTCTTCAAGCAAAATTTCATATGATAACCATTGAGCTTTCTTCTACCAATTATCTTCTCTGGTGCAATCAGATCCTTCCGCTTCTCAGTTCTCAGAACCTCCTTCGCTACATTGATGGTTCTCAGTCTGAACCTCCTTGGCTACATTGATGGTTCTCAGTCTTAAGAAAATAGATACTAGAAATGGTTCGGAAAAGCCCTCTACAATTTTTCCGACACTAGAGGACTAGTGTTTCGTAAATCAAACGATAAAAGATATTGAGAACGATAAAAAAGATACATGTTCAAATATTTATCATCTATGAATGCAGGAAAAAAGTTGATTGATAAAGGATTATACTTAGCTTCATGAAAAGGCACTGAGATGTGATCTGACTAATAAAAAAAATTTCTATTTACTTTACAAAGAGTAACATTGGAAAATTGGAAATATTGAGGAGAATGGGATATACTAACGTTGAAAACCTGTCAGTTGTTGTCAGATTGACTCGACAACTAATGGCATTTTAACTTCTTCGGTGTAAATTTTACAGGAAAAAAAACACAAACTGCTTTTGGAGAGTTAGGTTTGATATTTTCCATTATATACTACCTCAAGCTGACTCCGAATAGCCTTCACTTGCTCTGATTTTGTAATCTTAATTTCAGAGTTCGTTGTGTTGCAGTGATTCCATGATTGGTGATTCTATCCATTGATCTCATTTTTGTCTTCAGATTTACCTTTGTTATCTTCAACGGCCCTTGCAATATCGTTACCCCTGCTTGTCTCGGATATGCCCATACCATTCTCCTGAACAATTGACTTTCCAGAATCCTCAGTTCTTTCTCTGTCATTAGAACTATTAATTTCCCCTTCTGGCTGTGATGGGATGGTGACATTAACTTCATCGTCAGCCAATTTTTTTGATTCACCTTCAATATCTCTGGTGGATTCTGAATTTGTAACCTCCACTGCTTTAAGTGGTTCCATAATATCCTCTTGTCTATCTAATATTTCAGATTCGTCTTCACTGTCTTGTACATGCTTGAACTTCTCGCTGCTGATAACTTCACACATCTCTGATTCTTTCACATTATGAATAATGTCAGCTGAAGAGTCCTGCAAATGAAGAATACACAGTCCCGGTCAATATCACAGAGAAACAAGTAGAAAATTTTAGTAGGCTTGCATTTCTTGATGTATTTGTACAATAAAGACAAGAATTTTGTCAAAAGAAACATAAATTTTACAAAAAAAGAATGTTGAACAAAAATAATACTGGAATGAACTTGCTGGAAAGGAGCTGCTAGTATTCAATAGCTGAGAAAGCAATGGAGAATAACTTATTTTCAGGAGACAGGAAAATGACAGCGTTACCAAAATTCATGATCTATTTAATTTCCAGAATAAAAGGAAAAGGAAAATAAATGTCAATCCTTACTACTGGAGTTCCTTTTCATGGAAGCTTCAGAAGCAAAGCTGCCTCACCCTCACCCTCAAGCACTCGTTTTAGCAGTAGAACGAGTGACAAGTAAAAAACACTACTTAAAAGCATCGTAATACCTTTTCTTCTAAGATATTGTCGTCATCAACAGCTGGTGTTGATGGGTTAAGGACAGCCTTTTGATCAATCAAATCTTTAGGGTCACCCTGGACATCCTTAGTGGTTTCTAAGGAGCCAACTGCCTCTCCTGGCTTGAACAAGTCTTCAATTTCCTGGTCTGCTATTTGTGTTCCAAACTCATCAGTTTCCTTGCTGGTTCTTGAATTATAAACTTCCTCGATTGCTTGAGATGTTGCGACAATAGTTTCATTTTCAGTTAATACTCCAGGACTGTACCCATGGCCTTCCAGGGAAGTAATGTTGGCTGATTTTAGTGGTTCTGCAAATATCTCATGTCCAGTTGAAAATTGAGGTTCACCTTCACTGCCTTCAAAAGACTTCAACTTCTCCAAATCGTCGTTCTTATTTATTGATGGATCACTAACATCACTGATGTGATTAACTTCTCCTGCAACATCTCTTGGAATATTTGTTGACTCCTATTCAATGAAACATAGGTTAGCTTTTCTTAGTATTATTTTTTCTTGCTAAAAGTTTGTTAAGATAATTCTTTCGTGCAGAATTTACAAGAAAAAGAAGAAATTGCAGCAAAAATATCCATCGTGTTAAGATGGAACAAAGATCAATGATAAGCAGAACAACGTGGGGACTTAATCTTATGACATGTTACCACCTCTTTTTCTACTATAACTCCAGGAAATTTTGAATTGAAATGCTCCTCATCTGGTTTTGATACGTTAATGCTTGCTTCATTGTCTACAAGTCTTGCAGATGCACCTTCAAGATGATCAGCAGTTTGGGGTTCTTCGAGTGGTTTTGACAGTTCTACAGAAGCCTCATTACTGATCAATGTTTCTGACTCGTATTCTATGTTTTTCCTAGATTTTAAATTCTCCTTAATTTTCTCATCATCAAGCTCCGATCCATTCATATTCCCCATGTCAATGGCTTCTTCGGTGCACATCCCTTGAGTGTCATATGGTTCCTGCTCAATAACGGTGCCTCTAGTTCAGATATCTTACTAAAATAGACCTTTCTGCCTCTATGCTAATGTCAAAAAAAACTGTTGCATGAATACATGCGAGAGAGTAAAATGGATCATTCAAAGTTACAAGGATTCAATCACAGTAGCAAGTAGTCGAAGATGATATGTGAAAGCAATTTTACTGGATTCCCTTCTAAAGTATCACTGACCTCAGATTTTGTATCAATAGATGGGTGATCTATTGAATCATTTACCACAAGACTGGTATCTTGGGTTGCAGTAATAGGTAAATTTTCCTCCATACCAGTGTCCACCAGTTGACTGAAATCTGATGTAGAGCCTATATCTGCTGGGATCCTGTATGCTAAAACAGACTTTGGAGACGAGGATAAACTTGAATTGTTAGAAACTTGTTCAACCACAAATTCTGGCAGGGTGGCTGATGTAGTTGGATCAATAAAAGGTTGGTTTACCACAGAAACTCCAACTTCTATTGTACCTTGATCTTCCTTACTGCCTTGAGTTGATGTCGGGTTGTCTTCAGCTTCGACTGGCATTAAAATGCTCTGAATGTCTGAATCTTCTGTCAGCCTTTCAGAGTCTTGGTCGACATCTTTGAAGTCTTCAACACTATCCTTAATTTGAACTGATGGGTCATTCCCATTGTTGAATATTTCCTCCTCTCTAGATTTTTCAGGAGAATTCAATGATTTACTCTCTATATAATTGCTAGATTCTGAATTACTTTCCACTGGTTGTGACAAATCACCTATGCCCGCTACACAATTCTCAGGATTAAACAATGATTCGATCTTGATATTGCCATCAGATGTTGAATTATTCCCCCCAGCCGGTTCTGATAGATTGCCTGAAACTTCTTGCATAATAGAGTTTTCAGCTCCAACATGTCTATTTTCATTTGACTTCAAATATTCCCTGTCATCGTATGATATTGTATCATTTGCATCACAATTGGTTTTCTTCTCTTCTGCAGAATTCCCAGAAGCACTCGGTGATTCCTGTTTTATTTACGGAGTAGCAGAGATGAGTCCAACAGCTTTTTTCTAATTATTTTCTTAATTTAGATAAAGATGAATTAGGACATAAAAAGTCCTAATATGCTGAAGAATTGATTAACTAAGGCTGTAAATTGGATAGGCAATAAGCACAACAATAGATTGTCTACCAGAGTATTAGTTATAGATTTTTTTCTTCACTAAAAAGCTATCAGAAGATTAGCGTGCACACGGAAAACAGAAATTGCAATTTAATCCATGTTTATTCACAAACCATAACACTCTATTAATTATACCATTAAAATTATTAACTGACCTGCGGTTTCAGAAAGTACATTTCAGAAGGCGTGTGAACCATTGAATCTTCCATCAATCGCGTTCCTTCCAGGGAATTTTCATTGACATGATTAGATAGTTTAGGATCAATTTTCATTGACTGGGCTTGATCCTCTTGAGATAATTTCAGCTCTTGAAATGGGATCCTCGGGTTCGTTCCTCACCCTTGAGAACCCTAATTCTGTCATACCCTCTTCCCCTTCCTCGTATATTTGTATGAGTGCCTTTGCATGTTCTTGATCTTTCGGTGCAAGTGGTGAAGCACCCCACAGTTCTTCACTCCCAGAAGTGAGTTCCTTCTCACTATCCCCATCATAAATCAAGGATTCGTCATCATTGGATGAAGCAGTTCCATCTTCAATCAGAGAGGGCGAACCAGTTTCTGAGACCTCCACGTGCATGTCAGAAGCTATGGAGTGGTTAGGGGTATGCCCAGGCTTGAGCTTGTAAATGAAATGTTCCTCCATTCTCGTGCTGTCAATTGCAGAAGGGCTGGAATCATATGAAGGTTCAGCTAAACCTCTAGCTTTAGGAACTGGACAAGGGAGAGAGTTCGGTGCCCGATCATAAAACACTTCGGGAAATTTGAACGTTGGTGGTTGTATACTTTCTGGATTTCCAGCTTTCTTAGCATTAAAAATGTCTTCAGCAAAAGAAGATGGGTTTGACAAAATTTTATTGTGCTTGATCGCATTCGCACCTTTGTCCATTTGAATATCACTTCCATTACCTAAACTTGGATCCTTGCAATGAGATTGCTCCACCTTCTCATCTATGAGTTTGATCCTGGTGGTTCCAACCTCTCTATCCCGTTCCTGTTTGCTAGCTACCTGGTTGGAAGATTGGGGTTCTTCTGTCATAAGATCAGTAACACTTAGATTACGGCGCAAGGTTTCACCGCCTTGGAATAATAAATGATCAACCAGTCGATCGTGATTTCCGTTGCCTGCATAAAAAGTTAATTGATTCAGCCTCAATAGCAGAAGTTTGCAGTATATTTTTCCTGGTTGCTGAAGAATGTAAAGCAGGGGTTTGTCTTACCCGATTGCATTTTAGATCTAGAATATCCTCGGCCCTCGTTCTGACCTTGCCTGTTATCCTGGAAAGAATTTCCCCGAAGAGAAGCTCTCATGCCTGCAGAAGGGAAATTCTTTCAGGTAATCTGCCATAAATTCTTCGTGAAAACTGCCAGCCATTAGATTAGGCTTTTCTTCATGTGGATCATACGGAAGGTCAAATGGATTCTGGGTTGGTAACAAAATCGAAGGGGCTGAACCGGGTATTTGTTCATCTGATCTCTTAGAGACGTGGAAAGTGTTGCTTCTAGCAACCAAAACAGGATGCCTTGGACCTGAACCGGCAATACTATTCATTTTGAATGACCTTCTTGCTTTACGTCTTGCAATTAGGATCTCCAGCCTCCGATTTCTTTCTATCTCAGAATTCCCAAGTTCCATGACATTCTTTTGATCATAATCGGTCCACTGTACAGCGTTTTCCCCACCCTTTTCTGATTCTTCTTCGTCATCATCCCCACCCTTTTCTGATTCTTCTTCTTCTTCGTCATCATCTGCTTCGGAGCTTGATCTCTCCAGCTCCACTTCACCGCCAGCTTGAAGTTTTCTAGGCTGCTCATTAAAGCCGTCGCCTGAGACATCATCAGGATTTGGCGCCTGGCCGAGTTCTGAAATATTCTCACCGATGGACACATTGTCAGAGGAACTTTCCCTCGCTATTCAAAGCACAGCTTTCTCTCTCCTCCATGATTGTTTTTGGTTTTTCTTCGGCCAAGGCAGTTCTGCCAATCAATTCATCATTTGAAATCATAGAGGAAACCATATTCTTCTCCTCTTTAACAGCATTCGCATCCGATTCGTCATTGTTGTTGTTGTCATTTTTCTGCAACAGTCTCCGAGCTTCAATAGAAGAGATCCCACGCTCCTTCCTCTCATCCCCATGTTGGATTCTGGGACGTTGTGGATTCAAATAATAATGGATAAAAACAGCAGTGCAGCCAAGAAATGGTAGAGAATAAATCAAGAAAAAGAATACTGAAGGAAGAAACAAGTATAAAATCAGAAAGGATAACAAAACACATGAAGCAGAGGGATATTTTTGTGCCAATGTAGCACAAGTATTTATGGAAAATATAACAACTCTCCACATGAAAGCTTGAAATTCCTTCGCATCGATACCCATTTTTATCCCTAAGCAACCTACAAGGAATCAAAGTGATTGAAACTAATTTGAATCTGAAATTCACAGGCTGCGTCCAATTCTTGTCAGTTTCCAGACTTTGAAGTATATATCAGATGATTAACAGCCCAACATTTCAAGTATCGTCGGATCATCCAGAAGTCTGGAATATCAATGGCCACCAAAACAAAATGAAGGATTCAAGTCAATCTTCTGATCCAAAAAAAATTGGGGCTTTGACAAAGAGAGGTCAGCTGTATCCAAGAATGATAACCAAGAAAAAACTTTTATTTGTTCATTTTTAGATAAATTTGGTTGGTTGTGAGCTCCAAGAGATCCTTTTATTTTGGAAATTCACTTCTGTTTTCCTCCTCCTCCTCCTCCTCCTCCTGGGCTGAAAAACGGGAGGAAAAAAAAGTTGGCCAACATAACATTGATAAATTAACATTTAATAGATTAAATATTTTTTTTTGTTGGCCTCATTTATAGGAATATACTAAAAAAATACAGGTCCCTCATATATAAATTAATAATATCCTTTAATTAAAATTATATTTATGTGCACACACATGACTTAATTAAGAGGTATTTATAAAATATTACTCTAAATTTACTATATTGGTATGGTCTTCTTCGTATTGTAAGAAAATTATGCGATACAATTTTTGAACAAATCAAGAGTTTTATATCAATTGATCAGGTTTCTTCAAAAATAACAATAAGATTTAATGTTTGTTTAAAAGTGTGGTTGAGAGGTTGTTTTTGAAAGTATTTTTTATTTATAAATACATCGAAATATTTTTTTTTATTTTTTTAAATCATTTTTGACATCATCACACGAAAATGATATAAAAACACCAATTTTTTAATTTAAAATAAAAAATCATTTTTCAAATCTTTAATGTCATGATTTGAAGCGCTTAAGAAAACCTTAAAATAAAATAAAATTATAACATGATTATAAAAACTTTTTTCTACCTCATGTAATTGTTTTCTAGTCATATTCACATGTTGGTATTGAATAAACCACACATGGAGATCCTTTTCTAACTAGAAATTTTGCACTTTTATCTCGTTTAACATCATGTTTTTCAATATTAGCTAATAGATATTTTGATGAACATTTTGATTTCGTTATTTGGCTCACTTGCAAAGTCAAACTTTTTAATTATGAGCGTCAAAAGGGACATACTCCCCTCAACCTCTTATAAAAAAATCAAGTATAGGTTTCCGTGGTTTGCCTCTATGTCCTTTGAGGTTCCTTTTATAGGAACAATGCACAACCCTACACACAAGCTCTGTGGTACATTAATTGAAGTTTTCACCTTGCTTCTTATACAAGAAAAAAATGATAAAAATAATTAGGCTTAGCTGAGGAAATGATTTATCCTCATTTAACCTTTAGAAAAGGGATGAACTCAACCTCTCTTGGAAGTCTTTGAGTACAAGTATCACAAATAGTTGTAGACTACTAATGAGAATTTAAAGACCCTAAAAATCCTTAAGAACCTCATTTAAGCTCAACCAATAAAAGAACGCATTATCCCTTGAACTCATCTAAGGAAATGATCCATCTCCCTTGAACTTAGTCAAATGATGGACCCAACTCTCTCTTGAGCTCAACTATATTTTGGATTTTACCTTTTCTTTACTCGCTAGGTGTATAAAAGTTTTTTAAAAATTTATCGTGTTTTCATCGATATTAATATTATTTCAAGAGATAGTGTGTAAAAGTCTTTTAAGAGTTCACCCTACTTCAAACCATATTAATACATATGTCATAGATATTTTTCCTTTATAGTATTATCAAGACAATTTTACACTTTAACCTCTCATTTCTATAAAAAAAAACCTTCTTAGTTATGAATAGATCATGAATCGTTTAGCTAAAAAATTCAAAATCTTTATTCTCTACTGCATATTTATTTGTATATTTATTTTTAGAATATATTTTTGTAAAACTATTGTATTTTTATCTTAAAAATCATTGATTTAATTATCAAAGAGTCCCTAAATTTATCAAATGAGACCTTTTTGTTGATGTTAACACCAACTGCCAACTACCCTGGCCACGGGAGAATGGAATATATTTTCAAAACCAAGAAATTAACTAATTATCTAAGACATAATTCTTCTTTCAAACTACTTGAATTTTTTGGGATATCATCAATAATTATGAATAAAATTTGAGAATAAAATGATATCAATATATACAGGAGTTATTATGTAATTCTCTATTAAATGGCGTTATTAAAAGCAATGTAATTTATGTGATTATGTTATTGTCAATACCTTAATTGTGTTCTATTTTTTATTTTGAAAAAAAAATACAAGAAGCAAGTTAATACTCCAAAATAATATTTTTGACAGAAATTAGGCACATTTCTCTAATTTCCTAATGGAGGAAAGTCTGTAAATTGGAATGACAAATTTGTGGTCGGTTCTCTTGTTCTCCCTCCTTCCTCTGCAGTTAGCAGGCCCGAATGGCCTACCAGGAGTCGAATATGGACACAAATGGGCTTGATTTCAGTCGCTCAGAAGCCCCAAAACCGAGCCCAATCATTCCTCCCCCAACCGAAAAATCCAAGAGTGGCTCTTTGTTGCCGGTCTAGTCCCAATCTCCACCACCCGCAATTCTTCCTCACACGTGCTCACTTTACAGCCTCGGCCAGATAAGAGAACCACATATGGCAGCGAATCTTTCCCCATTCTTCTATTCAATGTCTCTCTAGCCCTCATCAAACAGATTTAGGGATCAATATGCTAAAAAAAAGAAATTTTGTGAAAAAATTAGCAATACATAAAAATTAGGGGACTGAATTTAACTTCATGGCTGATTTGTAATTATCCATATCAATAACGATAACACGAGGGAAATTATTACTATATAATACTCAACAGCCAAATCAGACGGCAAATGTTCAACGGTGATCTCCCCTTCCCAGCAATATCTCCTCCATAGCAGGGGGGGAAAACTCTCTCAGACCAACAAACACGGCCATGGACATCTATCTGATATAGGGTTTTCTTAATCTATGATGTTAAGGGATTAGGCTTTCAAAGAAAAAAAATTGAATCAAATTTATATAACAAAGTATGTCATCGATGCTCGAAACTCTAAGACCAATAACACACATCTCTGCCACTCTTCCTCCTCCTCTCAGTAAATTTCATTCAATTCGACTCCAATCTTCTAGGGTTCTCCACCACCGTTTTACCCCTGATATTAACAGTAATCGCCTCTCTTTTCCTTCAATTAATCCCAAATCCTTCAATTTTTTATCCAGCACCAAAATCAGAGACTATAAAATCTTAGCTAAATGTCAAGAAAGCGATTCCACCGGGAAAACAAACTCCGAAACCGAACCGCCAAACAATCCTTCTTCAGCGCCGTCTTCGTCGTCTAATTCGGGGTCCAGGCAGAAGAGAGAGAAGCGAGGGAAAAGCGAATGGTGGTTTTCCAAGGAGCAGAATTGGAAATGGCAACCTTTAATTCAAGCGCAAGAAATTGGTGTCTTGCTTTTGCAATTAGGGATTCTTATGTTCGTTATGCGGTTGCTCCGACCCGGAATTCCTTTGCCCGGGTCGGAGCCGACGCAACCCACTACCTTTGTCGATGTGCCCTTACAGTGAGTTTTTGAGTAAAATTAGTAGTAATCAATTGCAGAAAGTGGAGGTTGATGGCGTTCATATAAGGTTTAAGCTAAAAAATGAGGGAATTAGTAATCAAAATAGTGGTGGTGGTGGTGAAGTGGTTAATAGCAAGTTTCAAAATTCGGGGTCATTGTTAAGGAGTGTGACGCCTACGACAAAAAGGATTGTGTATACTACGACGAGACCTACTGATATTAAGACTCCCTTATGAGAAGATGCTGGAGAATCAGGTGGAGTTTGGTTCGCCTGATAAGAGGTCCGGTGGATTCTTGAATTCGGCATTGGTGAGTTTTGATTGGAAGTTAATAAGGGGTAATTGGTGTGAATATACTGTTTTATAATTTCCTGATATAACTTTTGCAAGCTCATGTGTTGCATTTAGTTTTTTTTCTTCCAATTACATTGCTAGAGTAGACTAGCATTGATGCTGAAAAATATGATACACGCATCCATTCAATAGGGATTGGACGTTTGCAATCTGATTGAGAGAAGTATTATTTATCCTCGAAATTTCGTTGTCCCCTTTGTTATGAGAAGATGGATCGTAGATGGTTTTACATTGTCAAGTAATTGATTATGGATCCTAGATTGAATCCAACATATTAAATTATAGTTTTAACAGGGTTGTCATTATTACCAGCAATTTGATAACTCTCATAGAGAATTAGCACCAATTTTTAGCTAATTGCCTCATTGTTCGCACTCTATTAGCAGGATCAATCACACTTTTCTTCCTTTGATTTTACATTTTCTTCTATGCTGTTCTTGTCATCTATCTCATTTATGATGATCATGGGTAGGTGTGCTTTGCTTTAAAAGATGGAAAGAATAATTATCCATTTGAAGTTATCTGCCGTGTTGTTTTAGGAGGAGATGTTTCACTAGCTGGAGATTAATATTTCTTTCTTTCTTTCTTCTGTTCCTTTCAGTTAGCTTTGTTCTATGCAGCTGTGCTTGCAGGGCTTCTGCACCGTTTCCCTGTTACCTTCTCTCAGGTGCTAACTTTCATCCTACCTTTTCAATTGTCTTGAACGCTTATGCAATGTAGCAAGATTTTGAGTGGATCTATGTAAAGTTGTGCAGCGTACAGCTGGTCAGATTAGGAACCGCAAGTCCAGGGGCTCTAGAGGTTCAAAAGCATCTGAGCAAGATGAAACAATAACTTTTGCTGATGTAGCTGGTATTGATGAAGCTAAGGAAGAGCTGGAAGAAATTGTGGTACATTATATTGGACCTCTTCATTAATCCAATGGATCATCATGTCTTGCTCGGTGTTCTAAATCCTCTCTATTAATTCAGTAAATGATCTTTACAGGGCTGATGTTTACTGTACAGGAATTTCTCAGGAATCCAGACAAAGTATGTCAGACTTGGTGCTCGTCCTCCTCGAGGTGTTCTTTCTGGTGAGTAAAGAAAGAAAAACACAAGATGGGAGTTAATTGCATGGCAACGTGCTGACTGTTGCCCCAATCTCCAGCAAAAATCAATCCTATTTACTTGCACATTTCAACTTTGCTAGCCTCAGTTAAAATAATCTGCATACACATCAATCCACCTATCATCTCATTGTCCTCTTCAATGTTTCACCGGATTGGACAGTTGACAAAGATAACATGAGAAAGTAAACCTGTGAACCCAAAAAAATGGGAAAGTTGTTGATCTCTCTAGCTGCTGTATATAGCTATGTTTCTTTTCTTTTAAATTTAAATGCTGTATTTTATCACTCTCATGCTCTGGGTCTCCCTAATTTCATTTGTTTTCCAGTTCCTCATCCACTACTGGCACACATATCTTTGCTGAAATATCGTTTGATGACTGGCCTGATCCAAGAGAATAAATATAAGAGGCTGCAATTTTTATTCTATGGTTCAGTTTTTTCATAAGTTCAGTGAGAATTATTTTTGTCTATCTTACAGGTGGGCCTTCCTGGGACTGGCAAGACTCTTCTAGCAAAGGCTGTTGCTGGGGAAGCTGAAGTTCCCTTTATAAGTTGTTCCGCAAGTGAATTTGTAGAATTGTATGTTGGCATGGGTGCCTCCCGTGTCAGAGACCTCTTTACCAGGGCAAAGAAGGAGGCACCATCCATAATATTTATTGATGAGGTAAGATTATTGGAATTTCTGTTGTGTTGGGACATTGTATCTTAAAAACCAAAGATGTTTTAGTGCAAGTTACATTTTTCCTTGTGCAGATAGATGCTGTGGCAAAAAGTCGTGATGGAAAATCCCGCATTGTTAGCAATGATGAAAGGGAGCAGACTTTGAACCAGTTGCTCACTGTATGCTTCTTTCATGAAAGTATTATTCATTACTGAAATGTCCTGGCTGTGTCACTGCTAAAGTTGAAATGTTTGAAATGCATCACAGGAGATGGATGGGTTTGATAGCAATTCTGCTGTGATTGTTCTTGGTGCAACAAATCGCTCTGATGTGTTAGACCCTGCACTCCGCCGACCAGGAAGATTTGACCGTGTGGTTATGGTTGATACTCTGATTCACTTACAGCTTGGCACACACTTTATAGTTCAACAATAACAGATGTCACCGCATTTTGTCTCACCTCTGTCTTTAGGTGGAAACACCTGATAGGAATGGAAGAGAAGCCATTTTAAAAGTACATGTTTCCAAGAAGGAAATACCTATAGGAGAGGATGTTCACCTTCATGATATTGCCTCTATGACTACTGGTTTTACTGGGTATTTCCTCCCATGACTAATATTAGATTCGTTTCACTGGGTATTTCTTCCCATGACTAATATTAAATTTTGTGTCTCATTTTAGGCTAGGCTAGCATGAGTGACGTTTTACTTTTATAATTCATGCAGGGCAGATCTTGCAAATCTGGTAAACGAAGCTGCTTTGTTGGCTGGAAGGAAAAACAAAGTAGTGGTTGAGAAATTTGATTTCATTCAGGCAGTGGAGCGGTCAATAGCGGTCTCTCTCTCTCTCTCTCTGTCTGTGTGTGTGAGTCGTGGGAAGGTGTTGTGACTGCTGGAAATATATCTCCTCTTTTTATGGTCATTTTTTTGTTTTCTCTGGTGCTGCTTTCCCTGATTTGATTTATAGTTTAGACATTTTTATTTGTTGACAATACATTGACAATTGATAATGAAACCTCTCTCATGATTTAGTTCCTTTTTGTGACTTATGACAGCTATTTAAAACTCCCAAAAATACATGTAGGACACCTGCAGAAAGTTTTTGAGTGACTTTTACCTTGTTTTTCAGTGGTCACTGTGTTTATATGTGTTCACACTTGGTGTTAATGAGGTAAAAGTTGATATTAATTGAACAAGAAAAAATCAAGATTTGCTGTCTGTTATGCATAAATGCTGTGAAAAGTGTTTACACATACACACACATATACTCACACTGAAAGATTGGTAGATGAATTTGGGGGGGTTTTACTAAGGGAAGTTTGAAGTTTTGATGGAGCAATTTAATATGATACATGATGCTTACAATATCAAAGGATAGAAGATTCTATGCTGCACTTTTGGATTTTCTTGAAGCATCCCAACCAAGGTCCCATGGGCATTACATATGTAAGCAGGGTTGCAGTTAAGCATTTGAGATTTCTGTAGAACTGTCCTGGCATTGAAAAAAACTACATAACACATGGATTTTGGGATTTCTTGTAACCATGAATGTATAAGGACTCCCCAAAAATGGGAAATGAAACCGTGCAGGATATTTAATAAGACCTTCTAACATCAGTAGACCATATCCAGGACCCAGTAGAAAATAAACCCAGCTGATAGCTGTGGGTTTAATTTTCCAATTACTTGACCTATAAAATGTAAGAAAACTTCAACAAAAATAAACAACTGGCATGCTTAGCTAAGTATATATATAATAGGACTCTGTGCTAATTCAACATGACTGGAGAAGGGTCCCTAGAGGCCCTTAAGTTAATTTGGAGATGTTAAAGGTCCTTTGTCCTGCAACAACTGTTTCTATCTGTATCTTCAAGTGCTTTGGGCCTGTATATAATGTTGTTTTCCACAAGCTCAGAGTGTTTTACAGCACACTTGCTTATCTTCATATTATTCTTAGCTTCTCGGTGTTGCAAGTTTCTAATCATATCATGCTTTTATCTATTCAGTGCACATTTCTGTGTTTTCATGGTTGTGGTGACTTTGTGCCTACATTACCAAATGTCCTCCCTTCCCTCCCTCCTTGATGGCCAATAAGATTCAGTTATAATTGAAAAGGGAGTTTGTAAACCTTGACTATAATGAAGGAACTGAACCAATCATTTGTTTTCATAGGGCATTGAGAAGAAGACTGCCAAGTTGCAAGGAAGTGAGAAGGCTGTGGTTGCACGCCATGAAGCCGGTCATGCAGTAGTAGGTACTGCTGTTGCTAATATCCTTACTGGACAGGCACGTGTTGAGGTAAACATCACAGGAACACTTTTACTGATTGGTACAGGTTTATTTGTTATTAGTGAGGCTGCATCCACGGGAATTATGCCACCCTTAATGGCATGTCCATACCCATGTCATATTGTCATGTGCTTGAGGAGATTACTTGAGCTCAAAAGCATTGTTATCAATGATTGCTTACTGCATTTTCTATTTTCTCATGTCTGATTTTCTATTTGGGCTGGAATAGAGAGTCATGGAGAAATTTTTTTATATATGGAATCCTGGGATGTCCAAATCCTATTAGCTGCTTATATACATAATTCTTAAGTAGTCATTGAATTGAACAATCAAATGAGAAAAAAAATTCTGGACTTCCTAAGAAGAATAACGGATGGAAGTAAATACTCTTAACACTACTCTAATATCAAACTTAGTAGATTCTTTTTTATTAGAACTACTGCCTGGATTTTCTTTGGCATACGAATTTACAGAAAGTTAGAAAATGAGATCGTATTTAGACCACTTATATAGAATAGACAGTAACAATAACTTCTTTGCATGTTATTAGAAGTTGAGCATTTTACCAAGGTCAGGAGGGGCATTGGGCTTTACTTATATACCACCAACAAACGAGGATAGATATTTGCTCTTCATTGATGAGTTGCGTGGCCGCTTGGTTACTCTTCTTGGAGGGCGGGCAGCAGAAGAAGTTGTGTACTCAGGTCGTGTCTCAACAGGTGCCCTGGATGATATTCGGCGGGCTACTGATATGGCATACAAAGCAGTAGCTGAATATGGTCTTAATCAGACCATAGGTCCTGTGTCTTTAGCAACACTTTCTGGAGGAGGGATGGATGACTCTGGAGCTGCTCCATGGGGAAGGGATCAGGTGTTGTGTTATATAAAGTTCACTTCCTTCATCTCATGTAGTATGGTTAAAAACTGACATGAAATTGATTGCTACAGGGGCATCTTGTTGATCTTGTTCAAAGAGAGGTGAGAGCGTTGCTGCTATCTGCCCTTGAAGTAGCACTTTCCGTTGTGCGTGCTAATCCAACTGTCTTGGAGGGACTTGGTGCCCATCTGGAAGGTAATAATGACACCAGCTAAATTCCATACCATAGCGTTCGGTGCATTATGTTATTGATGCATTGCCAAGTTGCAGTCCAATAATTGCCACACATTCTTTCTTGTAGTCCTTTTAATATGCCAATACCATTGACTATGGTTGATCTCAAAACTGTGAAACTGTTTGCTGGTATGGCGTGTACCTTTCCTCGATGCATTGCATGAGATACATAGTTTGTATCTGTTGTCATATACCATCCAGGGTGCCCAGCCCACAGAAGTTGATGTAGGCTAGATTCTTGATTTGCACATTGAACTTCTTATGATGCTGGGTTGCTGTAAATCCAGTGTCTGTTATGTTTTGAAGAGTTACTACCTGTAATTTCCATAATGTTCTGACATCTACTCGTTTTCAACGGCTGGTTCAGAGAAAGAGAAAGTAGAAGGCGAAGAGCTGCAAGAGTGGTTGAAGTTGGTAGTTGCTCCAAAAGAGCTTGTGCTCTTTGTTGAAGGCAAGCAAGAATCTCTTCTCCCGCTGCAAGCAGGCTCCTAATGAACAATGACCAATCAGGCAAAAGATGGAGCTAGCCTTTAGCGCCTCCAGCCATTATAATATTGATGAACTTAGTGGCATGAACTTTGAACTCACCCCTCAAAGCGTTGTATATTTCAATGTGGTAAATTTTTGGCTTTGTCAAAGGGCAGAAGAAATGGTGGGAAGCCGAAGATGTGCTGCTGCTGCCGGAGCATAGTCAAGTCTCTCACCATCTTGACTACTAGTTGGTTTTGAAATCCGTTGTCCATTGGCAATTATTTCAGTTGGTAGAGTTTCAGGTCAATGGCATTATTATTTTCAGTTGTATACGTGATGTCATTGCTGTGAAAAATCACATAATAATATTCCACACAAGCTGGTTTGGTAAAGGCCTGAGCAAACGTTGTGCATTTTTTTACTCACAGGAATTGTACAGGTCATTTCTATCTTACGTCCTCTTGCGTCTAAATTTCGAGCGGAACCTCATTGTTTAGGACACTGGGATTTGAGAATGGAACCCGTATTGAAGTGATAATAAACTGTTTAATCAATCAAAATCATTGATATTGATGCTATGCTTTCTGTTTCAATGCAGAGAGGAACTCGATTGGTCAGGTAAATTTGTGACGAAGCTGATCTGCAGTCTAGCAAATCAAGTGGCTGGGGAGTGATAAGCACGGACAGACATTAACATTTAGGGTTTAGAGTCAAACTGGATGAAAATCTCAACGATGGTGCCCCATTGATTTAGAGCCTGGAAGCTCGCTCATGACAGATTGTTTCTTTCTACTTGTGTTTGAATGTGGTATTTTCCATGGTTTTAATATATTGATATAAAAAATCTGAAAAACAATAATTAGAATACTTTCAAAAAGTATTCACCACACACCTCAATTCCAAGTTGTTAATCAGCCGACCACTTTATATAGGGTCGGGCCATCAGAAGAAAGAGAGGTCAAGTGGTGCTATGCACTTGATGATCTGTGATGCAGAGTGATGATGATCGATCCTGGAATTGATATTTTCCCGAGTCTAAAATATCAGCGTTGCTTTCCGGGAATTCCGTCTCTTCCTGCAGGAAAAATACATGGTTCTTGAGGACCACACGTCTCTGGATGCTATTGAACAAACTAGATTTACGGGGGATAGTATTTTTTATTTTTAAAAAGAAAACATTTGTAATATGCAAATATTTTTTTTTAAAATAAGACTTGGGAGTATATATCAGGCCGATATAAAAAACGAAGAACTTACAAACATTGAAAAATAAAATGAAATAAGATAGCCCTGGGTTGTCTTTAACAGTCAAAAAAAAATTCACACGTGATGCAGATAAAAGGCATGTTTGGCACAACTGTTACTGTTGTTATTGTGGTTGAGGTTGAAAAAAAAACAGTTTTATAAAAAGCGTTTTTAAATGTGGTTCGTAACTGAAATTTAAGTGTTTGGTTAAAACTGTTGTCGAAGTTGAGTTTAATAAAAAACAGTTTTGTGTTTTTAGTTACCATGATTTTCATATTGCTGTCAATTTTTGAAATTACTTTAAAGAAACACACACACACACACACACACATATATATATAGTTTACTCTCTTATTATATAATTAAATAATTACTTTTAAAAAACCTTCTAACAACCCACACCCACACCCATAAATTTAATTACTATCATAAATTAAAAAGACAAATTCACCCTAAATAATTTAATAATGACATCGAGTCATGGTAAAACAAAACTATTTTGTCTTTAAATCCTAGCTCAATGATTTTTCTGAGTCAAGAGATAATTTATTTGAAAACTATTCTATTGAATAGTATTCAATGATTTTTTTTAAATAAAAAATTTAGTCATTGCTAATATTTTTTATAGTAATTTCTTTCCAAGAAACATATAGTGATTAATTTGATGTGACTTCAATTGACTTGATAAGTCTAAAAACAACTTGAACGATAAAGGAAAAATATATTTTGACTTAAAATCAATATGATATATGATATATTTTTATATATAAATATTGAGACAATAACATATTAGACAATTCAAATCAACTAAGATACTAATATGCATGTTTGGTCATGAGAGTATGATAAACCCATATAAATCAAATTAAAACAAAATATAAAACCTATTTTTTAGTAAATTCAATGTAGAAAGATAAAACTGATTTTAAAAAAAAACTTATCATGAATAAATGACATGAGTCAACTTATGCTAACATGTCAAACCAACATTCTAGATCATGAGACTAGGGATAACCCATTAAAAAATAATTTTATTTTATTTAAAAAAAATTATGACCTCAATCCCAAATCAACTTAGTGTTAAAAAATTGTTTTTTTTTAATAACACACAAAAATGATCTAAATTAATTCAGATTAATCTCACAAACTTATAACCCGAGTTATGAGATAAAAATAATCTCATATAAAATAAATAAAAACAAATTAAAAATTTAATTCTCAATCAACATAGTAATATTGAATGATATAATTGGAAAAGAAAAAAAAACATGAGTCAATACGTTAGAGTTGATGTATGAATAATGAGACTGGAATAATCTTATAAAAAATAATTTAAGAAATTATGAAACTAAGTTTTAATAAATATAATAATATTAAAGTATAAAACTGAAATAAAAAAATCAACTATATATATATATATATATACACTCCATGAAAAAAAGAATAATAATATAGTGAATCTCTCATCTGTTTTTGTTAATAATGCATTAACTAATCCAAAAATGACGGATATATTTAGTAGAAAAGATCATGATTTGCTTAACCCCGCTTTCCGGTCAATCCTTTTTAATTTTCCGGTCACTATCACTTTTCCAATCACTTAATTTGGGGATCAGTAAATTTTGTCCGCGTGCAGCTCCTTCCAATTTTCTAGGGCCACCCTAGTCCGGTCCAGTCCTACTCGTGTGATGAGCACGTGACTGAACCTGGACTAAGATATTAAAGGAGTGAGAGTTATATATTCCACGTCAGCAGGCATTAACTTTTTATGACCTTTACCTTCATTCGTCACTCCTTGCCTGTAATCTATCTATTTATCTATCTAAGGTAACTGCCTCTATATATGTATATAAAGAACCAAAGCCAGCGCGAGTGCCAACTGTTCTTCCGTCGGCACCTCTCCCTCATTCACTCGTACAACAGATAAGCCTGCCTGCCTCTTTCTCCGGTCTAGTCTTCGACGGCTTCTGCTTCTCCTATCACTCGCAATTCCTGCTAAATTTGTGATCTTTTTCTATCCATGGCATCTGTCCAAGCTGCTGCTATTTTGACATCCTCGGTTGTAACCAAGAATGGCGTTACCACTTCCTTTTTCCCACCTGGATTTTCGAGTGCATCAGCAGCAGCATGCAAGAGGGATTTTTGCGCTCGCTCTCTGGCGTCGGGAGCCAGAGCTACTTTAACATTCGATCCACCACCAGCAGCAACTAAGCAAAAGAAGAACACTGTCGATCCTTCTTCTCCGGATTTTCTTCCTCTCCCCTCTTTTGAACAATGTTTTCCAAAGAGCACTAAAGAACACAGGTCTTCTCCTTCCTTCCTTCCTTTTTTGTTTCCATTGATTTCCATATTCAGTCTGCACTCATCGTAAGAGCAGACTTTGTCAACTGGGTCCGTCCACTTATTTGATTCGGCTTGCAGGGAAGTTAAACATGAAGAATCTGGTCATGTCCTCAAAGTTCCGTTCCGGCGAGTCCACTTGTCCGGCGATGAACCAAGTTTTGATAACTACGATACCAGTGGGCCTCAAAACATCAGTCCCCGCGTAGGTATGCAGCTTGTCTTGTCTTGTCTATCTTTTAATTTTCGGTTCATCACCTTCCTTACCCTTGCATTAACAATTTACTGACTTTTGTTGCTAATTAACAAATTATTGGGGGGGCAAAGATTTTACATTTTTATTTGGGGATGGCCATTCCATTATATCTTATTTTAAAAGCTTCAAATAATAAGGGGATTTTGAGATTTTTGTAAACTCGAGGGGATTTGTCCGTTTAGACTGTTTTTTATGAACTGATGTTTGGGTTATGCTGTTTTCTACTGTCAGCTTTCTTTTTTCTAGAGTGTCATGTCATTGTAGTTTTTGTGAGCTAAGAAAGATGAACTTATATCGTGAAATTAATTAGCTACTGTAAATGAACGATATTGTGTCTTCAGGACTTCCTAAGCTGCGTAAAGAATGGGTCGACAGGAGGGAGAAGTTAGGAGCACCAAGGTACACTCAGATGTACTATGCGAAGCAGGGAATTATAACCGAGGAAATGCTGTATTGTGCTGCTCGTGAAAAGCTTGACCCGGAATTTGTGAGGTCAGAGGTTGCTCGCGGGAGGGCGATTATTCCTTCCAACAAGAAGCATTTAGAGCTGGAGCCGATGATTGTTGGAAGAAAGTTTTTGGTTAAAGTTAATGCAAATATCGGAAATTCTGCTGTTGCGAGCTCTATCGAGGAAGAGGTTTACAAGGTTCAATGGGCAACCATGTGGGGTGCTGATACTGTTATGGATCTTTCCACTGGTCGTCACATTCACGAGACCCGGGAGTGGATCTTACGTAACTCTGCTGTGCCAGTAGGTACTGTGCCTATCTATCAAGCACTTGAGAAAGTAAATGGAATTGCTGAAAATCTTAACTGGGAAATCTTCAGAGACACCCTGATTGAACAAGCTGAGCAGGGTGTAGATTATTTCACAATTCATGCTGGGGTTCTGCTGCGATACATTCCTTTAACTGCAAAACGCATGACTGGAATTGTTTCGCGAGGAGGATCAATCCATGCAAAGTGGTGTTTAACTTATCACAAGGAGAACTTTGCATACGAGCATTGGGATGACATCCTTGATATATGCAATCAGTATGACGTGGCCCTGTCAATTGGTGATGGACTGAGGCCTGGGTCCATATATGATGCCAATGACACTGCTCAATTTGCAGAGCTTTTAACTCAAGGGGAACTGACTCGTCGGGCATGGGAAAAGGATGTACAGGTAATCACTTCATCAGTATATATATTAGAACTTCTAAGCTTCATGCAAGAGCTATGCAACAATGGAGAGCTTTTTTGGCAGTATACTCTTCATGTTTACTGTTTAAATGACACGATTTGGTTTTCAAATCCTTTTGTGTGCTCGGTGTAAATATTAGTGGCTTTCATGCATTGAACCATCAAACCAGAGATGACAAAGATGGATGCCCAAGAATATGTTTTCATCAGCAGAGCATTTAACTTTTTTCCAGCCATGCTACTTTCTGAAAGATTAACTGCTTTCCTTTTGGTTTTAATCTGTGACCTACATGTTCATGTACTTTTCCAGGTTATGAATGAAGGGCCTGGGCATGTTCCATTGCACAAGATTCCTGAGAACATGCAAAAACAGCTAGAGTGGTGCAATGAAGCTCCTTTCTATACTCTTGGACCTCTAACAACTGACATTGCTCCTGGATACGACCACATCACCTCAGCTATTGGCGCTGCCAATATTGGGGCTCTTGGCACTGCACTTCTCTGTTATGTCACGCCAAAGGAGCACCTTGGACTGCCAAACAGAGATGATGTGAAGGCTGGAGTTATAGCGTACAAGATATCTGCTCATGCTGCTGATTTGGCAAAAGGCCACCCTCATGCGCAAGCCTGGGATGATGCTTTAAGTAAGGCAAGATTTGAGTTCCGATGGATGGACCAGTTTGCTCTATCATTGGACCCCATGACGGCCATGTCCTTCCATGATGAAACCCTCCCATCAGAAGGTGCAAAAGTGGCGCATTTTTGCTCCATGTGTGGGCCTAAATTCTGCTCTATGAAGATAACGGAGGATGTTCGAAAGTACGCAGAGGAGCATGGTTATGGTAGTGCAGAAGAAGCTGTGCAACATGGGATGGATGCCATGAGTGCTGAGTTCCTGGCTGCTAGTAAAACTGTAAGTGGAGAACAACATGGTGAAGTTGGTGGAGAAATTTACCTGCCAGCAAATTACATCAATTCCACTGAGAGATGAAGGTAAGCTTTTGTACAAATACTAGAAAGAGCATGAAAGTAAACGAATCTCTTCTTGTTAATAATGACTCCCCTCAGGGAAATACTGGCAATGAATGCGAAATATGTGGCCAGCCTATGATCAAAATGCACTTACCATTTGCAGTAAATGGTCATGAATGCTACTAATCGAAGCGCAATGGTTGCACCAAATATATTGTGTTCGAATATTGTTCATATTTGAGCTGCTCATGCATGTCCTGTCAATTTGTTACCTATCCAGTTCCTTTTCTCATTACTGCTAATCCATGGAAAATGCAAACTTTTTCACTGGGAAGTTGTGGAATTTTCTTGCAGGAAACACAAGTATGGGGAGCTTCTGTAAACATCCTTGCTGTCCTGATGCATCCTTGCTTGTCAAGAACAGCAATATTTGGTCTTATCTTTTAAAAAAGTTGGGTAAGTTGATGGTTTAGTGTGCTTGGTAGCCTGGACTTATTTATGTTTGTTGTGCTCCATGGCTGTCGCAGTAATAAAATGCAGTAGCTACATTCTCCATTAAAGTTTATCTTTTTGCAATTTTGTTAACGAAAGAAAGCACCAGGGGTGCCTGCGTCCTGCTCTAACACTGGCCATCTGGCTAGAGGAGGCAGCTGCCAGGCTGAGAAAGTCCCTTTGAACCTGAACAGGATAATGCCTGCGTAGGGAGTGTGCATTTTCTTTTTCTTGCACAGGTAGGCACCTACCTTCCTTCCATGGCTCGGGCTAGCTGATCCATGCGTGCGGGTTCATCGTCAAGCCCAAGCTAATCACTTTGATGGCTCAGATGCAACTAACGGTAGCTATTTTCAAAGAGTAATAAATTGCCTAAGCTTCCACTATACTCACTGGTTTGGTAAAGCAGTGACAAGATCCTTGAAAGTTGCTCAAATATCATTGCTATGAAAATATAGAGTAAATTTCATAAATAATTGAACTGTAATTTGATCTTTAATTGTTGCCCTCTTTAATAGTCTGCAACTCTTTCTCTTCTGAATTAATATGAAAAATAAAGTAAATGATCAATTTTAAAATCATATGTGAAATTTGATATTATCAATGATTTCCTAATTTTGATGTTATATAAATAGATGTCACATCTAGTTGAATTGTCATATTATTATTATTATTATTATTATTATTATACAATGTTAGTTTGGTGACTAACTTTGTTGGCTTGATGAGTGTATGTACTATGTATTGTTTGTTTGACACTTTATTTTAAAAGTATTTTTGAAAAAATATATTTATTTTTATTATTTTAAATTAATTTTTTTTATATTTTTAGATCATTTTGATATGATATTAAAAAAAAATAAAATATAAAATAATATCATTATAAATAAAAATTATTTTGAAAATCAATTTCAATTACAATTACAAACATACCTTTAGTGTAAATAACTTAACCCTGGTCATCATATGGTGCTAAAGATAGGAAATCTGATTCACCATTGCTATATATATTTTGTATTTAAATTTAACTTAATAAAAAAATTAAAAAAAAATAAACGGGACGACTCTTAAATTAAATAAGAATAATAATATAACCACACATAATATTTGATTTATTAAATGAGTTAAAACAAAAATAAATATAACTAAAGAAACATTATTTTTCTATAAAAACCCTCCTCTATCAAATACCTTGAATCTCAGCCATTAAATCAATACCCTCCGGCACCTAACCCTAGCAAGATCCTCCAGGATTCATCGTGGCTGGATTTTTGTATAAATTTAATTTTTATTTATTTTTATCAGATTTGTGATTGCATATTTCCATGCATGAAAAAAATAATCTTAATCGTTCAAGACTATTTGAATAGCAAATCTTTTAGTTATTTATTTAGCAAATTATTAACAAATTAAGCTTGATTAGATTTTACAACCAAAAAAAGTCCCTACGGTGAAGATTCATAGCACAGTATTTAATGTGTACACACACACACACACAAACTTAATAGTATTTAAAGGGAAAAACCCACGTCAACATGTTAAAATAAATCTTAAATAATCCTTTTTTAATGGCTTTTTAAGCTTACGATGGGAGGGTAAAATTGCATAATGTCGGATACTTTAGGGCTCGATTTAGTTGCGTGGACCTGCACACAAATACACGATATCCAATACATCAGTTTCTTTTCGCGCAATCAAATTCCTCTTTTTCCTTATACTTCTCGTCTCGCTCTCATCCTAAACCTTGAGCTCACGTTAGCGAACACCACCAGGAAAGAAAAATCTCATGGCTTCCACAAAGCCTCTCCATCTCGAGATCACAATAATCTCTGCTAAACACCTCAAAAACGTCAACTGGCGAAACGGCGATTTGAAGCCGTACGCAACCTTCTATCTCGACAACTCGGACCACCATCTCGCAACTCATGCCGACGACTCACTCTCAACTCGCCCCGTCTGGAACGAACGATTTACTATCCCCATGAATCGCCACGATTCAGTCCTCACCCTCGACGTCTTCCACTCCAAGCCATCCGAAACCCCCAAACCTCTTGTAGGCACCGTGAAATTTCCACTGAGTCAGATCCTCGACTCGGGCGAGTCGACATCATACTCTGTCCACTCGCTCGCGCTTTTACGTCCCTCTGGCCGTCCACAGGGTAAAGTCCTGGTAAAACTGGAGGTGAAAGAAAGGCCTTTGCCTCCTCCGGTGCAGGATTACCATACTGCCCCTAATTATAGCCATTATTACAACCCTGCTCCAGCTCCACCTCCACCTCCACCTCCACCTCCCGCACGTGACTACAGGGAATGCTCTCCCTCCCCATACGGCTACACCGATCAGTACGGTTACTACCCTGCCTACTATCCTCCACAACCTCCCCTGCCATCTCAACCTCTGTACAATCGAGCATCCCATAACAGTTTGCCAGCTGGACCTTCTGCTCCCGTTGATCTATCTTTCCAACCATCACCATCGCCCTACGATCACAAGCCAACACCGCCGGTGTCGTTGCCAAAGACATCTAATTACGGAGTGCCAAGTGGACCATCGGCACCCGTCGATTATTCATATGGGAAATGTAGTGGGCCCGAGATCAGTGGGGCAATGGGGGGGTTAAATTTGGAGGAAGGGAGTAGCTATGAGAAAGAGAAAGTTGCTGCTGATAAAGAGAGTCACAGCAGCTACCGTCTTTGAGTATTGAAAGAATTGAGATGATAGAGTGTTATTGATGCTCGAATTGTGGCTTTGATTGATGAATATACTTTTGTATATATGCGAATAATTACGATAACTACTGGATGCTGCCCTCGGTTTCTTGTTGTGTTTTGATTATTTCTTTTGTTGTGTGCATGTTTCTTCTATTCCTGTTATGATGTTCGGCGCCAAATTAGGTTTTAGGGCCGCTTTTGTATGATTTAATTCGCATTAAGAGCTTTTAGTCGGGTGCTCGCTCCATTGCTTGTTAATTATGGCGCAGAACAACTTGATGATGGGCAATGAATGATTGAAGTATGGTGGGGGAGTCCAAGATAATACTTGTTCATTAAGTAAATCTATTGCCAGTGTTTTTGGCCTCTTTGTTTGGTATTTTAGTTTTGCTCATGATTTCTTCCTTTGTGGCGTTGTGGTATCCTGGTACTACGATGTTTTCTTGTGAGATGGCTGCTGGTGTGCTGAGCTTGGTGGGAGTATAGATAATGGGTGGGTGTGCTTGTGTTTCCATGGCTCAAGCTTGTTCTGCTTATAGTATGCCCACTATCAGAAACTTAGAGGTCTGGAGTCTTTCAGTGAGGAACTAGAAATGTTGCACTATATGTGTGTAGAAAATAACATGGCTTTGTGATCTGGGATTAATAGTTTGTTCTTGAGGAAATTGGCAAGTTCAACCATGTCTGCTATAGAGAAAAGATGGTTTCTTTGGCAATGAGTGGCACTCTGGTGATTTAGTGAATTTTCTTGCATCTTAGTATGAGGTGTAAGATTATCTGTGAGGAGTTGAAGAATTGAGGTGTATGATTCACTATTTCCAGGGGATTTCTATTTAGTAATGGGAGTCTAGTTGATGCTTCTTTTCAAAATAGTTTTTATATATTAAAATGATATTTTATTTATTTATTAAATGATTTATTATCAAACAGGCCGTCGCCCGCAAGCTTGCATGCGTTCTAGCAGCGAGTCTAAATACATTGCAGAGGTGAATGAGTTTTAATTGCCTTTCTTAGCTTCCGAATTTAAATAATCTGATAACGATGTGCCACTAGCAACACGCGTAGTGCTCTTTGTTTATGCTGTAGATTATTTGGAATAAGTTTTAATTTTATTCAATCATTTTCCAACTGCCACATTTATTTTTCTTTGCCATGGTATTTAAATACTGTAACACGAGTTCATTGGTAAGGAAAAAACACTACTCTTAAGCATTTTTATTTGAATTTAGACAATAAAATTGAAATAAATAGACAGAAAAGAGGTTAAATTATTTTTATCAATTCAATAAATTTTTTTTCACAGCTACAGTTTTTAAACTTTAGAACCTAACTGAATTACGACCATTCTAATTTGGAAAAACTTGCGCAACCAGTTCTAAACTTTAGATTTATTTTCCTTTACTACGCCAGATTTTGGATTTTGGGTTTACGTGTTGTTTAACACTGTATTTTAAAAATTTTTTTTTATTTATTTAGTTTTTATTTTAAATTAATATTTTTAGATGATTTTCATGTGTTGATATTAAAAATAATTAAAAAAAATAATAATTTTAATATATTTTTGAATGAAAAATATTTTCAAAAACAATTGCACTTCCAAACAGACATTTTATATGGAGAAGAAGATTATTTTTTTCAAAATTTCTTATCATTAACTTTATCAGCTTCTAAACATATAATTATTGTTATAAAACAACATTAAAATGCTAAATAAATAAAATAAAACAAATAGAAAGGAACCTAATGTGACAAATTCGAAAACAGCAAATCATCCAAGTATTATTTATGTAAGAAAAATGAGAGAAAAGAAGAACAGTGTTCCTCACAGCGAAAAAGATTTTGAAAGTCAAGAAGAGGAAGAACTGCTGCAAAAATAAATCCCTAACCCTAACCAATGAGTAAATACTATTTATATATAAATAGATGGGAGTGAGCTATAGTTTTTCTTTGAATTTATTTGGACTGTGCGTTGTATAAAGATGGGATTTTATATTTGTGCTTGTAGTTTTCATTGAATTTATAAGGCTTATATATATATATATATATATATATATATATATATATATATATATATATATATATATATATATATATAATTTTTATTTTAAAACGTCGTCGTAGAAGAAACGGAAACGCCGCCAGGCTGTCTCAACGATCACGTAACTCCATTATGATGAGCCTGCCGTGACGCTACTACCTTTAACTATTTTGTCTGCTTTGCTAGGCATTTTCCCCCCAAATAGAGACTGTAGCTAAAAACCCTAGGAGATCAAGGCCACCAAATTGAAATTGATCATCTTGCAATTCAGTCTGCAGAAGAAGAGAGATGGATAGCAAGAAGACCGGAGTCTATCACGAGAAGCAAAAATTGCAATTTTGCCTCTTACATGCCCTCAACAATCTATTTCAGGTACCTGAAAATGCACGCATTAAAACTATATATATTCTTTGGATTCGATTTTGTTGTATTTTTTTTTCAAAAATAATAAATAAATAAATAAAACAGCAATATCTAGACAATTTATTCAAAAAATAAAACTATAACGTTTTTCTGTTCATCCATTTGCTCTAGAATTAGTGCCATTTGGTCAGTGATAAATCCTTACAAATTGAAGATATCGAGATTTTCTTTCCTTTTATCTTTCAGCAACAGGAGGCATTTACTCGAGCGAGATTGAATGAAATTTCTGGGAAACTTGTTCTTGATGATCCCAGCAAGAAGACTTGGACACCATTTTCTATAGTCTTCAAGCCTCACCATAATGCTTTTACTGGAAATTACGACATTAATGTTTTAATTGCCGCTCTTGAAGAGAAAGACAAGACTGTTGTCTGGCATGACCGGCGGAATGCAGCTTCCACTATTGATCTTGACGGGGCTGATGATAGCTTGTTTGGTATTGTCCTCAATGTTCCAGCTAGACGGTATGCTTTGCTTTGGAAGGGTAGGCATTGGATTACTATGAGAAAGATTGGTGGGGTTTGGTATAACTTGGATAGTGATCTTCCTAAGCCTATGCCCTTTGAGAGTACTAGAGAGGTTCGAGGATTTTTGGATTATGTTCTAAGTAATGGTGGAGAGGTTTTGCTTGTCATGAACCAGAAAGAGTGAATCTTTCCATGCTTTTAAGTTTTGGGTTGGGGTAGAAGTGGAAACTTCGAATGTATATGATAGTATACAAGTCTTTTCCTGTAATCACGGTGTTTGAAAGAGAGTTTTGAAGAATTCTGTTTGTTGGTTTATGTGTGATTTTTTCATAATGCCTCTTGTTATTTCCTTGGGGAATTTATGGGAGTTGCTAAGCAGTTTATGTGGTATCAAATTTTCTTAAGAGGCGAGTTGCTGGTGAACCATATCATGTAGTACAGGGTGGGTAATGTTACACTTGCATCCTGTGTATTTGGCTTATTTGATGTTTTCCTTGCATGTGTTAGCTTAAATGCCAGCAATTAAAGGTATGCATTCCATGGTCTGGACTTGAAATGTTATTGCCTTTTCAGAACTGAATTCTGTTTGGCAACTTGGTGCGAAGGTCATGTTTCTGATTTTAGCAGTTTCTGTCCTTTGGTTTCAAATGATTTGGGGTTGAATCAAATAGGCATATTTTGGAAGCTCTCATTGTTGCAGACCTGACACTGCTGCTTACGAAACCTTTCTGGTTAGTGATGTGGTGTCTTAACCCCGTGCAATTTATGCCTGAAATACATTCAGTCCAAACTGCTGTGAGTCATGCCATTTGTACTACATGTTTTTTTATATGTTTTTGTACAGATGCTTTCTTGTGCAATCATATCAGTCAATTTTCATTTAGTTTGCTTAGATGACATTGCTGTTGAAATATGTGTTTATGTTTCTACAAAAAAATCTAATTTATCTGCTGTCAAACATTCATTTTTCACCCAAATTTTAAATGTTGATATTTCATCTGCGGTGCTAAACATGTTTGTGCTCATGGCCTCAGTCTAGGAAACTTGTTAGTGACATTTTTCTTTCAATAAAATAACCAGTTGTATAAACAAGATCTCACGTAGTGGCTAGTGAATCTAACTTTACAGTTGAATGTTTTGTCAATTTGGATATTAAAAAAATACATGTACGGATATCACTACAAAATGTCAAATGTTCTTAAATTATACATTCAAGATGAACCCGCCAAGCAGCTTTTACCGCAAAGGCTGCCTTATCACACCCTTTGGAGAGTAGAAGATTAAACTAAATAACACAAAACAAAAGAAGACAACAACAAGATAAAGTACCTTAATTCGAAGTTTTATTTTTGAGAAGTTTCATATATTCAGTTTCTCTAGCACATTCACAAGTTTTTTAAATAGATTTAAAAACCAACCATTATAAGGAAGAAAAAATCAGAATTTCTAAACAAAATGGAAAAATGACTAAATAGACTCAAACAATATTTTTAGAGGATCCCATAATAGAATTGAGCTTTCTTTGAGAATTACCCAGAGAAATTTGCGCTTGATTCAAAAATTGAATAAAAACATTATAGCTTTTACTGTCAATTATTTGATTTAGCTGTATGTCTAATATGTTATTTGCATGATCTATTAGCTGCAAATCCTACATGAATGTGACAAATCTCCATCTCACTGCTTGAAACCTTCTTCTTTTTTTTCCCTTTTGACCGTTGAGTACAGACACTCTAATTGATGATATTCTGGCATAGGTTTGTTGTCTTTCAACTCTTCTTTAAAGACAATGGCTCATATGGTCCTACTCCGTGAATATTGTTTAGCTCGCCATACTTTTCTTGATGATGCGTTCTACATTCACACCTATGCTTTGGATACCATTGTCTATATTATTCATTTAACATGATTTCAGTACCCCCACTACTTGCCTGTCTTATATTTGTAATGTTGCAGAAGAGTATCTTGCTTTCTCTGTCACTGGATTCACATGGCTTCCATTATGAGAATCAAATCTACATTATTGCTTACTCATTTATAATTTGTGTCCATGTTTACTTCCTGCACAGAAGAGAAAAAAGAGAGACTGACATACTTTTTTTGATGCAGGTTATGTATTTGCTGTAGTTTAAAAATAAATTCAAATAATTAAAAATCAGAGTTTTAAAGTATAAACATATTTGAGCTCAATAGACCTTTGTATAGAACTACATGTAATATTTACATTTCATATTACAAGAAGAGTTTCATATCGTAATTACATCCATGATTGAAACTCTTCGATAATAGAGTATTCTTTTTGGTACTTCAACTGGAAAAATAATCAAATAATTAAAACAATTTAAATATAAAATATACTCAATAACCTTGGATAGAAAATGAATATTTACATTCATAAAATAATTCATATCGTAATTACATCCATGATTGAAACTCCTCGACAATAGAGTATTCTTTTTGGTATTTTTGGTTTATGAAATTAAAATTGCTGGTTATAAAAAAATTGTAAACCTACTTGATTATCCTGTGCAAGTTATTGCTTATTGGATTCATGTTAAAAAGTCGTGAGATCATGATAAAAACTGCAATGAAGTAGTTTGAGTTTTTTGTTGTTAAATTGTTAATTATTTTTTATTTTTTTAGTTTCCTAAGCTCCTTTAAATAGAGAAGTTCAAGATAAATTCTAGTAAATACCTATTCGTTTTATTTAAGAGTATTTTTCATAACAACTCACTCACTCTATTTATCTATTTATGATAATTACTCATTTATTTTTTCTTTTAAGAATCTAATACCTTTTGTTCATTATTTATATTCAAGTCTGGACTTTGTTAAGTCTAATGTGCAATCTGATCTAACATGTTCTTCCTTGGCTTTTTAAGTTGTTTTTTAATTTTAGTGTATTGCGTTGCCTGCCTACTGTTATTTACAGGACAGGGGCTGACGTCCTTAATAATTTTAAATCAATCACTTTGCCGTATACTGTTTCATTGCAGAGTCTTTCTGCTTGCATTTCACAGCAGTACGACTCTGCAACCTGGAACGGAGCTTGCAAGAATGAGTTAGCTGTCCCGATTATTTGAATGCTCTGCTAGGCACCTTCCACATTCAAATTCTTGTGATTGAAGCAAGAACGCACAAGCAATCATGCCTTTCTTTCTCGACCGATAAATTCTCCGGTATCTTTTCCGACCTTTAAAAGGCTTAAACCAATTACCTTTTTCAAACTGTTCTAGAGTTCTTTTCTTGTTTTATTATCATTCTTTCACTGTTTTAGCTTCCATTTCCACATTTAAACACTATCGACCATTTCCAATCCCGAGAGCACATTCTCTTCTGTGTTAAGATTTCTGAAAAAAATTGCTGCATCTTCCAACCATCCTCCCTCTCTCGTAAAGAGACCAGCTGTAAACATGTCAGCAAGGATTAATCAAGTGAACTACAACCCTGCTGGTTTTAACCAGAACTCAAAATCCATAAAGCGAAACTCGAGTAACAGAGTTTCTGGGGATAGATGGCTTGGTCAAAGTTGTGGATTCAGGCTCCTGAAGATATCAATAGTGTCATCAGCGGTATATCTCAAGCATCTCGGTGGGAAGGTAGTCAAAGCTCTGCGTTTGGAGAGGCGACCTTCACCTGGAGTTTCTTCTTCAGGAAGATCAAGACCATCTGTAGCTCCTATTGATGCTCACAGAGCTGAAGCCATAGAAGATTGCATTGAGTTCATCAACTCTGCTTCTTTGTCTAGGTCAAATTCCATTACTGCGAATCCTAGTTAAATTATTGTTACTGTCAACTGTATGGCTATATAACTTTTGTTTTAGCCCTTTAGGAAAACGAGAAGAGAGAATAAACAATGTAAACTCCATTTAACTTTGCTATGAAAGAAATCCTGTAAGAATATCAATCCTGACTGCCTTCATAATTTACGCTCTCCATTTAGCCGGGCATTAACGGAGAAACCAATTTTGTCGATTCATTGGACAAGTAGATTGTTACCGTGAGGTAAAGTAGTCGTTTTTTTTTTGAGTTCTAGAAACCTCACCCTTTAGAAATCGCATTTTGTGGGCTTAAACCTTGATTGTCCTAAGTTCTTACAAGAAATACACGCTTTCGATTCGAATTTCGAGATCTGCGAAGTAGATCTCAAGCCCTTTGCCATTGGAAACGATAAAGTAATCAGTATTACGGTAGAGAGAGAGAAATTTGACATGGTTTGAGTGTTCATGCCTTCCCCAAGTAAACTCCATCATACAGTAAGATTGACAAACAGGCTAGGGGAGGCAGGCAAGTAAAGGTGATCATGTGCGAGTGATCGATCAAAACATGCAGCCCGCTGCTGTCAGCTCTGCCGTACTTCTTTTTTTTATTTGTCATCCGAGGGTGGTGTAGCTAAACCAGTCGACAGTTTGAGCTTTTGCATAACCACAAAAAGAAGCTCTCTGTTGAAAGAGCTGTTGGTGATTGGAATGTTGAGTTTAATTGGGCGAATGCCAACCTGCGTAAACACTCACTCTTTCAACCGCCGAATTGCATCAGTGTTCATCTGTGTATTTCATGTGGAAGAGAAGAATTATAGGCTGTCCTGTATTTAAACTCCTTTTTTCTAGTTTTGTTAGTATTACTGCAGAAATTAGAGCAACATGATCAAGTGGCGGGCATGAATTAACTCAACCAAATCTGCAGATGCTGAGCTTTCAAGAAAGTGGATTGTTCAATTGGCTTTGTCGATCCAAATCACCTTTCTTTTTATCTGTTTAGTCATTTCTAGAGTCTGATTTTAGCAGCTAGAGAATTGGCCTTTAGCAAAAGTTGCTGCTTGATCGGTTTGATTAAAATTAATTGTTTCATCCTTCAAGAAAGAAAAGGTTCTCATAAGGATGGGCACAAATCTGTGTTCGTAAATGAGACCCCTATTCTATCTAGCAGATGGCAATTCTGTGGTTATACTCTCATGTCATGAACTGAAGTTTATAAATAAATCATTTAGCATGACTGAAAGCTGTTGAGAGACTTTGCTTTAATCTTCTACTTGTATCAGTTGTATTACCTATGTGCTTCTGACTGCAGCAATTTTCTTGTTTGGAAATCTCAGTTTCATGTAACTGGTGCTCATTAGATTTTCTGGGGCATTAACCATTAAATTAATACATAAAATGTTTCAAAGGATCTGCTGTTAAGTGACTTAAAAGGAATTCATAATTCTTAGACATGGAAAAAAAAGAGACCAAAAAAAGTAAGTAGCAGTGTTGAAGAGATAGAAACATACAACTTAAGAGTTCAAGAATCATCAAATGCAGACAGATAAAGTTTTACAGACAAGTTTAATCATTCTTGGCAAACAGTCCACCAAATCCGCCACCCTTCTTCTTCTGGGGGACAGCAACAGAGTTCTTGCGGCCACTGGCGGTGCCACCGCTGCTCTTCCCCTCCACTTTCTTGAGGATGGGGTCAGTCTCGTAGAACTGGTCTTCCTTCTGCAAACTCCCAATAATCCAGTCGAGAAGCCCTTTCTCTTCTTTGCTCCCCCCTGCTCCTTTAGCTGCTGTGGCCGCATACACTCTAGCAGAAGGAACAGCGAAGGCAATGGGAAGAGAAGCCATTTTCCTATCTTCTAGCACCTCTTGTTTGCTCTGATTTGTAAGAAAATAAGTGTGGAAGCAAATATAGCAGTGGAGCCAAGATGTTTATATGGCTATATGGCAGTATATTTTTCATGGCTACCGGGGATGTGAATTTTGAGCCGTTGGATGGGACTTTGAGAGATGTGGGAAGCGTTTGGAGCACGAGCTCTCCGCAAGTGGCTTATCTTCAACCTTTTTCTATTGGTTTTCAATTTTCTTCTCACACGTAGAAAAAACGAAAGATGGGAAAAATACCAGATATGGATAGGGACACGTGGCAGCATGATAACCCATGCAATTTCATAATAATTTGGCTTCTGCATTGCCTTAAGAGTCATCGGTACTCTTGTGGCATATCCCAGTCCTCATCTGTTTCTATGGTTTTAACTTTTAACCCATATTATTAGACCGGCTACTGGGTCGACCCGACTGTGTTTTAAAGAAATAAATTAAAGTTAATTCGGTAAAATTTGAATGAACCGACTTGGTAAAATAAATCAAAATTAGTTTCGATCTTTAAAAAAGAAAAAAGAGAGGATAAGTACATGTTTTTTCCTCTTTTCTTGTTTTTATTTTAATTTCAATCCTCATGTTTTGGATCACTTAATTTCAACCTTGACCCTCTTACAAAAGTTTTTTATGATTTCAATTTAGTCTTTAAATTATATTTTGTCATGTATTGTTTTTTTTTCAATTAGATCCTTATTCTTTTTCTATTTTTCATTTTGATTCTTAATTTTTTTGTTAAAGTTTTATTGGTTTTCAGTTTTGTACTTCAATCAAAGTTCATGCCTTCAAAGTTTGTTTCTTTTTTAAAAAAAAATCAATTTTCACCACCATTTTTTTTAATTATATTTTTTTTTATGTGGTCAATATTTTTTCTAGTTACATCCTTCGATGTTTTATTTGTTTGAGGTTAGGTTTCACTATTTTTCTATTTGTCATGCTTTTGATTTAATCACACGGCTCACAAGTTTTCAGTGTTAATACAGTTAGAAATCTTCTTTTTTTTCATTTTCTTAATGATTTATCATTATATACTATTTAAAAAGAAAAGGTTTTGTGGTCACCTTTAATTTTTATTCAATCGAATTGTCTCGATCTCATTACTTAGACCGTGGGTTTTGAAAGTATCCTCTTTTTTTTTGTAATTAATTCTTGTATATTTGTTTTTATCATTATATTATTTATTTTTTTTTTTTTATACAAATAAGTTTCGTTTTGTAAGAAAAATATTTATTTTGAAAAAATAATTTTGAATATGTTTGGACATGCATTTTTTTTTATTATCTCAGTTTTGTATGTGTTTTTATTTCTATTATCTTTTATTGGTCTTAATAAACAAGTTAAATGCACATAAACATGTAATTTATCTTGATCTACGTCTATCTCTCAATGTTTCTACTTTCTCTTTTAGTTATTGTTAATGACTTTTAATTTTTAATTTTAATTTTATCTGTCTGGATTTTTTTTTGATTTACACTTTATAATTTTTTTTATTTAAAAAAAAATATCAAAATAGTCCTTTGTAATCAAGTTTTTATCTTAAAAAAAAACTTATGACCCGTTGCGGAGTGCAAGTCAAATTAAATTTTTATTTCCCCCTAATTTCTTTTTTTTTCTCTTATATTTTTATATGCTTTTTTTCCATGAATTCATATTTTGAACATTTGATTTGTTAGAGATTTAGTTTCGCACAATTGTATTGTTTTGCAGTTGTTTTTATTATATTCAATCTTCTCTATGAATTTATCATGATCTCATGATTCAAGCCACGAGTTTTAAGTGTTATTTTTTAATATGAGTTTTTTTAGCATTTTTTTTATTTGTGTTTTTATATTTTCAATATATTATTATAATTTTTTTATTTACACAAAAAAATATTTTTCAAAATAAAAAATTATTTATTTTTAAAGAACATTTCTGATTTGTTTGGCTTTGTATAATTCTAATAGGATGTGAATTTATGTAGTCATTTTCATTTGTGTTTATCGTTTAGGTCATGGGTTAAATATGTAGCATCTTCTAATGTGCGAGGGTAGGCTGCGTAAGCCCGTAGAAAAAACATCTTGTCTGGGGGGCCAAATCAACAAAGAGTCCAAAAGAAGTATATCAAAGGCTGGGCCTGTTGTCAGAAATTATAGATGGATCTTATCCACAAAACTTGAATAGATTAGAGCTTAGTTTGTTACTAAGATGGAACAGATCTTGTCGTGGTTGTTTTTGTAAAATGCTTTGTCAGTTTAAAAAATATATTAAAATGATATATTTTTTATTTTAAAAAAATTATTTTTGACATCAGCATATCAAAATGATTTAAAAATACCAAAAATTTTTTATTTAAAATGAATTTTTTTTTAAGGAAACAGCAGTACAACCGCCCTACCAAACAGCTTCTAAAACTGAGCCTAGCCATTACCAAAAAAGTGGAACAGATCTTGTCGGGGGGTTTTAGTCAGCTCTGTCAGAAAAAAAAGAAAAAAAAACCCTAGATATAAGAAACAAAAGAATCCCCAGATTAATTGGAAACAAAATGGAGAAAAAAAATTCGACAAGTCATCCTTCGAGGCACAAGTAAACCCACTTTCTCACGAAAAAATTGCGGATGAGTGAAAGTGCAAAGCGACAAATGTCGAATATATTCATGACTACGACTAGTTGAGATCAAAGTTATTGATCCCGTCCCGTTCGGCCGGAGCAGGGCGGGACGCCTCACATCCGTTGCAAAATCCGGGACAAAAGCGGCGACGTTTTTGTCCCCGGATAGAATCCCCGGCCCTATCCCGGGAAAAAACCGGGCGAATTCCGGCCCGGAACGCCCGATGCCTGCATCGGGCGTTCGTCCGATGCTGGACTAAAAACGGCGTCGTTTTGATAAGCAACAAACGGCGTCGTTTAGCCAATACACGGGCAAACAAACAACCGGCAGGGGCGCGATCGGCGCAGCCCCCTCGCCACAAATTATGACGCGAGCTCTCCCACTTGGGGAGACCTTAAACCCAGCACCCTCCTCGGTCGCGGTGGAGGTCATCGATCTAGACCATGGACAATCCCGATCACCCATCGATCCCGATCCCGGTAGAGTATGTGTTGCGTTCGCTGTGGGTTCCTTATTTATACACGCATTACCACTCGTCGACTTCTTGTGTTTCCTCCATGTGGGATAGTTGTTAAGTTGAACTCGAAGCTATGCCTCCCTGCTCCCTTCGACTCTACTAGCACTTTGACATTTCTTTCTTCCTCCATTTTGTATCATTGACTAATTTCTTATAGTTTATTGTAGTAAGGCACAATTAACAATAAAAGATCAAAATGTTAAATATGATAAGAATAACACAATCAATCTTAAACTCATATGAAAAAAAGAAAAAATTGCCCTTATTTTTCCGTTATCTTCAGTCACAATCCTTTTTAGTTTTTTAGAGGTTTTATTTAGTTTAAATTTTATTTTCTTATTTATTTAATTACATGTATGTATTGATTTTTCAGTTTTATAAATAATTTTATTTCTTGTTATAAAAAAAATACACTAGAAATTCATGCACATTATTTTTTTTTTATTTTTATCCCACCTCGAAACAATGTCTTTTTACAATACAATGTCTTTTTTTTTATCTATAATATTTGATTTATTCAAAATTTGTTTGATGTATTTTTCTTTTATTTTAGAACATTTTACTTTCATAATATTTTGGAATTTCAAAGATGTTTCTAATTTTGAGATTATGTTTGTATTGTATAATTTAAATTTCATTTATCTTGAATTTAAATTATACTTGTTAAATTAATATTTTATTTTTTTCATATATATAATTAAATAAAAATGAACAGTACAAAACCGGAACGGTACCCGGAACGGTACCGAAACCGGGACGTCCCGTTCCAAACACAAATCCGGAACCGGGACCGGGACGGGATCAATAACTATGGTTGAGATGGTTCAAAGTTGTTGTAAAACCCATAGTTTTCTTTCTAAACTATACGCTATAGCCCATTTTATGTGCTTGCTAGTGGGTAATCTAACTCCGACTCTAATAGACTCAAGCAACTTACAAAAATTACTTTGGTTGCCTTTAAGTTTTTGTTTTATTGTCACTTTTTAGGGCCATTCTACTTTCCCAAACCAACCCCAGATCGTTGAAAACTAGACAGATGTGATGGTAGCTCGATATAACAGCTTCTTCTTTTTTTATTAAAGCTATGATTGGACCAACTTTGTATATATTTTAATTAATTTCATGAGTTTTAGAGTTAATGATTATATAAATCTCCAGTAATTATCGTATCGGTATTTCTCCTTTTCTCTTTTAGTTTCTCCTGTGCTGTCAATGTGAATACAGTTTGATCTTAAGTCAGTGGCTTGAAACTCAATTAACTGGATGAACTAAGTTATAGCTATCTGGCCAGTTGGCGTTCTTCAACGTCTCCCCTGGCTAGCTGTAAGGTAATGGGAAAGGCCCTTGACGACGATTTCCCACTTCTTTCCTAGTTTTGTACCCATGAATCGGCAGTGCGTGTCCAGAGAATGGTTGAGATTGTTGTGGAAATAAGAGTGAAGTGCGAACAATTAAAGGTAACGATATTGTCGTACGCTAAACAATCTTTCTTGTATCAAACGATTGATTTGGTTCGAGCATGAAGGGTTGGACGTCAGCTAATAATATTCAAAGAGTTGGTGTTGGTTTTCCCGAAGAAAAGGCAACAGGAAACTTTTCGGTCCTTAAAATTTCTTTCTCTCGACGTTTCGTCCTCTTAGAACCACTGCATTCGAGAGTCAAATCAGCTTCCTCTCACGTCGACGTTTGTTTTTCCTTGCATCCTTTTTCCAGCTTTTACAAGGAAAAAAACCCACTTTTTCCCATTGCGGGTCAACCGTCTCGAACAACTCTCTTTCTAGAGCACAAACGTACACGGTCGACAGATTATTGGCGGGGGAAATCCAAGAAAATGTCACTCAAGTTTCTAAAATTAAGGGCTAATCTTACTAGCTAAAGAGGTCCCTCTGCATTGCTCTCTGTGCGGTTGGGATTTCTATTTTCTTCTCTTGTTCATAGATTGCATTCCTGATTTTGACAGAGATTTTTCAATAGAGCAAGTGGCAGGAAGTTTCTCGGATAGCTAAATTGTCTTTTTTAAAAACTATGAACATGTAGTTATCCCAAAGCATTTTGCATATCTTTTTTTTTATCGATGAAGGCACAACAAAGTTCATTGACTCAGATATTTTGGAATGAGCAAATATGTAAACGAAATTCAAATTAATTTTTGTACTCGAGAACGATAATAAGGATTTTTTTAGAAAATCAATTGACTTGTACATGTGAATAATTAGGTAACCTAATAATATAATAACAACAAACTAAGAACACATTATTTTTTTATGAGCAAAACGGGTTGCATATATGAACTTTAAATTCACTGATTTATTCTTTTAAAATAATAATATTGAAGTTTGTCTCCTTAGAAGATTTATAAAGCCTTAAATATACCATCAAACTCAATTTCAACAAGAAAACAAAAAAAAATGATATTAGAAAGGAAATAAAAGCATAATATTTGGAAAAAAAAACAAAAAAAATCCAGAAACAACAAGGAAAAACACAAAGATTGCCTAAATCGAGGGGCTCATAGTGATTTTTGATATCTAAAAAACTAACAATTCATGTAGCACTGTAGGGACAATCTTAGGTAAAACAATATATGAAAACTCCTGTAAAAATTTAAACATGATTCAATTGTTAGATAAAAAATTATGATCCTTTTTAGCCTAGACCTATCTCGCTAATCTATAAATACATATGTTAGGCCATCTATATAATATGTATGGGGAAGATCCTCATCTAGTTGTGGCATATCCATATTTGACTATTCAAAATCATTAGTTATCACAAGCTCGACTATATTAATAAGTAATTATTGTTTTATATGTCCAAGAAAAACTATCATCTATATTCTAAGAGAATGTGTTTTTTTCCTTTCGGATAAAAAATACTTAAGCATTCCATATTAACTGGATTAGAAACTTGTTGGAGAAATTAAGTTTCTAGAAAGCAACGGAGAAAAATGGTGTTCATAAGTAAATCAAAAGATGATTTTTATTGATGTTATTATACATCTCTACTACACAAGAATTATATACAGGGTAGAGAACTATATTATATAATCTATAATATAAATGCCTATTGACATGCTAATGTACAATGATAGAATATTTTCCTTGATCTTTACAGAATGTTTGCACACCATATCTTACCTTATTTATGATAGATTCTACTTTTTTTAACACTCATCCTCATATCGGCATATGAATGCCAAGAATTCCTAACTTTCTAAAATGATGATAGAAGTAAAGTTTGCTCTAAATGTTTTGTGATATATATACAACTTGTTTCCCTATTTATACATATGCAGTTTTAATTTCCCTATTTATACATATGCAGTCATAAATTATATGGCAATCTAACTTAATATGCTTAATGCGCTCATAATAAATTGTGTTTGCTGTGATGTGCAAAGTTGCTTAATTGTCACAAAACAACTTTGTTGGCTTATGATGATCAACACCCAAATATTTCAGCAAGTAAGCTCACAAGTAATATATGTCACGAGCCATAAACCCGCGCTTCGCTGCAGGGATTAAACTTTTTTTGTCTAGTTTTAACACATAATTTTTGATGTTGTATTTTGGTTTTTATTCTTTTATTTTTTAGTTTTGTTTTGATCCCTTGATTTTTTCGGTCCTTCTAAGATAGTTTTAAATTTTTTGTTTGTATCTATACACCTTTGTTTTAGTTTAGATTTTTAATTTTTATTGTTATTTTTATTTTGTATTAAATGCAACTCGTGTTAAAAAACATAGTAAGTTTAGATTTGGTGGTATAAAATGAGAGTGAAACTCTTTTTTAAGCATGTATAGTTAAACGTAAAATATTTGAAACACCACCGCAGGTAACTCTTCCGTTTGTCTTATTTGAGGCTACAAATATAATTTTATTGTACGCTAAAAAAATATAATTACCGGGACACCCCATTGACAATTCTTGATTTTTGTCTTATTTGAGGGTATTATGATGATTGTACTATGCACGGAAATGAAAGAAATTGAAAATACCTCTAATACCATGATATTATTTAAAACACATTTTACATAATAAAATGAATATATAAAAAACTAATATACATTTTTAGAAGTTCTACGCCGCACGTGCCATCTAAAATGTGCATGAGCTCTGAAATTGGCGTCGCGCCCGAAGACACGCCCATAACACTGTTATAGAAAATATAATTGGTAAATTACCAATACACCCTTATAACCAACTCTTGGATTTTGTCTTATAGGAGGTATATACGTACTTATAGAACTCGTGGTGCGTATCAGCTGACCCAGACATCCCGATTATAAAAAAAGGGTCAGATGATTAGTCATGGTGCGTTTCAGTTAACCCAGAGACCTCGGTTATAAAAAAATATATAAGTGGAAAAAAAAGTATAAGCATGAAAGCACTGTAGCAATCCATATTGTTTTTTTTTTAAATCAGTCCGGGAATTAGTCGTGGTGCGTATCAGCTGACCCAGACACCCCGATTATAAAAAAAAAGAGTCAGATGATTAGTCATGGTGCGCTTCAGTTAACCCAGAGACCTCGGTTATAAAAAAAAATATAAGTGGAAAAAAAAGTATAAGCATGAAAGCACTGTAACAATCCATATTGTTTTTTTTTTAAATTAGTCTGGGAATTAGTCGTGGTGCGCTTAAGCTGGGCTGGAGACCCCGGTCATAAAAAAATGTATAGGTGAACAAAAAAACATATAAGGAAAAAAATAATAATAAATTGGATCGGAGATTAGTCATGGTGTGTCCACGCTGGCTTGGACACCCCGATTATCAAAAAACAAATTTGGTCCGGGGAGTGGTGGTGGTGCACTTAAGCTGGTCCGAAGATCGTGGTTATAAGAAAAAAATATAAGTGAAAAAAAAGAAAAAAAAGAGCTTAAGCTGACTGAGAGACCATGGTTATAAAAAAATATATAAAGCGAAAGAAAAAAAAAGTATAAGCATGACAACACTGTAGCAATCCATATTGTTTTAAAAAAAAATCGGTCCAAGAATTAGTCGTGGTGTGCTTAAGCTGGTCGGAGATCCCGGTTATAAAAAAATGTATAAGTGAATAAAACAAAAGTATAAGAAAAAAAATGTACCAGCAGGAAAGCACTTTAGAAAAAAAAATGTGGGTCCGGGGAATTGTCGTGGTATGCATAAGTTGGCATAAACACCCTGGTTATCAAAAAAATTTGGATATGGAGATTAATCGTGGTGCGTTTAAGCTAGCTCGGAAACCCCGATTATTAAAAAAAACAAAAAACCAAAAAAATATATAAGTAGAAAAAGAAAAAAAAATATAATGACAAAAAATGAAAAAAAATATAATAAGGAAAAAAAACAAAAAAAAGGCAAAAAACACACAAAAAAAAGAAGAAACGAAAAAAAAAGGAGCGTGATCATAAAATAAAAAAAAAGCAGAAAAAAACGTAATCAGAAAATAAAAACAAAAAAAAAGTAAAAAAAAAGCAAAAAAAAAGAAGAAACGAAAAAAAAAGAAGGGAAAGCACTGTTGCAATCCACAGTGCTTTGTGTGGGGAGCTACAATGGTTTCCCCACACGGTTTAGCTTATTGTTAATTGACTTATACTCATTTTTTCTTTTGGTTTTTTTTATTATTATTTTCATGTCAAATAATTTTTTTAGCTAATAATTTTAATTTTTTTTGTTGTTTTGTTAAAGTTTTTGGGTTTTTTTTATTCTTTTATGGAATTTATTTTCCCATTATCAATGCAATAATAATAATATAATCATTTTAGTTTTTTTTCTTGCTTCCTCTTAATGTTTTCGAGTTTTTTTCTCCTCGGAATAATTTAATATTTTTTATTGTTTTAGCAATAATAATAATCATATTTTTAGATGTTAAGTCATCAATGTTGTTGTTGTTGTTGTTGTTATAATAGAGTGTGTTAATATGTTTTATTATATCAAACCTTGCATGTGTAGATGTTATATTTTATTTTTGAACTAGTAAAATCTATTAATTGTTTCAATTCCAATAATTATAAAAAATATTTGATTTGCCCTTAACTAACGTAGTGCGGGTAATTAACTAATATATGCTAATGTACAATGATAGAGTATTTCCATTGATCTTCTGCAAAATGTTAGCTCGCCATATCTTGCCTTATTGGTGAAGTTCTGCTTCCTTCAACATCAACGGTCCTAGTCAATGACCAAGTATTTTCCATATTGCACCCACTCGGATGACTAGAAATAATACCAAAAAAAGTAGAAATGGTTTGCATGGTTTTCGTGTGCATTCTCTCGTACAGTTCCTATCAACCCAGCAACGACCTCTACATGCACAATTTTTCCCAACAACTGCTCCTAAAACTTTCTTTTTATGCCATCCAATATATATAACACCTCGTTATACCATCCCTCTCATTCAGAGTCCACTGCAGCCCCTGTCCCGAATACAATATACCAACCTAGCTAGCTAAAACATGGAAACCTTGTCTTTGTTTTTCACCCTAGCAGCTGCTACTTCGGCTTATCTCATATGGTTCTATTTCTTAGCTCGTAAGCTTACCGGCCCAAGAGTATGGCCTGTAGTGGGTAGCCTTCCACTTCTCTTCATGAACCGGAGAAAAATCCATGACTGGATTGCTGGTAACCTCCGTGCAACTGGTGCTGTCGGAACCTACCAAACGTGCACGATAGCACTTCCTTTCTTTGCTCGCAAACTAGGGTTCTACACAGTCACTTGCCACCCCAAAAACATGGAGCATATTCTTCGAACCCGGTTTGAGAATTATCCCAAAGGACCAGAATACCAAGCTGCGTTTCACGATCTTTTAGGGCAAGGGATCTTCAATAGTGACGGAGAAACATGGCTGATACAGCGCAAAACGGCGGCTCTCGAGTTCACTACTCGGACTTTACGGCAAGCCATGGCTCGGTGGGTGAACCAGACAATCAAGAATCGGCTATGGATCATTCTGGACAAGGCAGCTGAGGAGAAGCAGTCAGTGGACTTGCAAGACTTGTTGCTTCGCTTGACCTTCGATAACATATGTGGACTTACGTTTGGCAAAGACCCAAAAACCCTCTCTCCAGACTTGTCAGATAATCCATTTTCTATTGCCTTTGACACGGCCACTGAAGCTACTCTCCAGAGGCTTCTTTACCCTGGTTTGTTATGGAAGGTGGGAAAGCTTTTAGGGATTGGAACAGAGAAGAGATTGAAGAAGAGCCTCGAAGTTGTGGAAACGTACATGAATGAAGCCATTACAGCACGCAAAGAAAACCCGTCAGATGATTTGCTATCGCGATTCATGAAGAAGAGAGACGTTGAAGGTAACCACTTCCCAGTCTCTGTTCTGCAACGAATTGCTCTCAACTTTGTCCTCGCCGGCCGTGACACCTCATCTGTTGCTCTTAGCTGGTTCTTCTGGCTAGTCATGAACCATCCTGAAGTCGAAGCAAAGATAATAAAGGAAATATCAACCATACTCAAAGAAACACGAGGAAATGATCACCAGAAATGGCTCGGTGAACCTCTAGTCTTCGATGAAGCTGATAAATTGATTTATCTCAAAGCAGCATTAGCTGAAACATTGCGTTTATACCCGTCAGTACCACAAGATTTCAAATACGTAGTGGCGGACGATGTTTTGCCTGACGGTACATTCATACCAGCTGGTTCCACTGTTACATATTCTATTTATTCTGTCGGGAGGATGAAGAGCATATGGGGCGAGGACTGTCAGGAGTTTAAGCCAGAGCGATGGCTATCACCAGAAGAGGACAAGTTTGAAGCACCTAAAGACGGCTACAAGTTTGTGGCCTTCAATGCTGGACCGAGGACCTGCCTGGGGAAGGACCTGGCTTACTTGCAAATGAAGTCTGTGGCTTCTGCTGTGCTTCTGCGCTACCGGTTATCACTGGTTCCCGGTCACTGCATAGAGCAGAAGATGTCTCTCACGTTGTTCATGAAGAATGGGCTTCGTGTATTCTTGCATCCTCGTAATCTTGCATAGGAGTGTTTTCCGCATTATCAGATTTCTGGAGTTGCTCCACTTTGCATTGCTTGGCGTTTACAGGAGACGAGGTCAATATAGTCATTCAGTCACGATCATGGGGCCTTTACTGCCCATAATTCTGTTTAAGGGTCATTTTAAATTGTTGTAAGTTTTCGTCTTTAAATTTCATGTTCATTGATGATTCAATCTAAATACAGCTGCTTATCTAGAATGGAGGGTATACGATCCATTCAAAATTAAGAGTGATTGTCATGTAATGTTGTATATGCCGGCCATATCAATGTTGCTTTCAAATAATTATGTGAATAAAAGAAGAATTATACACTTTAATTACTATTATTAAATCTTGCTTACCTCAACATCTAACGACGCTTAAGAATCTGCGAGAGATTTCCTACCCTGCTGCATTGAGAGTTTTGTGTGCACTATCACAAATCACAAATGTAGATGATGCCGAAAGTATGTTTGAAAGGGAAAAGAAAACCCTCATGAAATTTTACTTGGATTGATAATTAAATAATACAACTATAGCTCAAAAAAAAAGAAGAAGAAGAAGAAGAAACATACTGCAAATACAAAACTGATTCGTTAGGTATTGAATGTAACATTTACAGGCAGGGTCGGAGATGCTTTACAGGTACATTCTTCATTGAGATGTATGCAACTGTCTCATTCGTGGTAGAGTCCCTGGCATGCATGCATCTCGAAACTTGAGCTATATTTAGGCATTCAATTTTTTGCCAGTTCTTCAAGCTCAAGAATCCCGTATGAAATTTGTCTAGCTGTTCATCAATTTAATCTCGTTCACAATTTCACCTTTTCCCATTCAATCATCTGATCTTTCAGCTTTGGTTCGGGAATCACTGGGCGTGAGCCGTCACCTATGTTGGCTTCCATGAAAGTTAATCCAATATTTTCTCACCAGTTGAAAAGAGGTTCCAGACCACTGTACCAACCAAGTAGAGCCCAACTGAAACCTTGAAAACATCATCCCACGAACCTGAGATGGCAACGAGGAAACGCATAAGATGTAAAATTCAGTGTTGAAATTTCAATAAAGGTAGTGAGAGAGCCACACAGGAAAAGCCTGGCGTAAATCCAAGTTTTCTAAAGCAGACAAGTTTGAGTTTAAAGGCAACAGTTAACTAAGGCAATAAGATTCTAACAGGGCAGCATGGGCCATTTCTCTGTTCTTTTTTCTGCTTTCATAAAATGAGGGCCGTGTTCACAGAAGTTCTCTTATCAGAAAATTTAATGGAAGCCTTACTTCTAGCTTCTGACATTTTGGCACTCTATTTTAGAGATTGAAATAAATACATCACAGTTTACAGCTAGAGGGATTGAACCTTGATGCCCAAATAACTGTTACTCCAAGAACGCAACTTTAGCATTATTAGGCTACATTTCATGGCGAGTAATGCTAGGGGTGACAATCATTAAATAGTCCTCAAGAATGGGTCGAGTCCCCTCATGTTCGGAAGGGAACATGGCCAGTCACATTGCCTAATTATCTAAGATGGGATTTAAAAAAAGATAGCAGGTAATTTAATTTTTGTCATCTTTAGATATGCTATAATCATGCCCATTCATATGAATTTGATAATTTAATGAACATGACAGAACATGAGATAAAGGAACATGAAAGAACATGAATTCTAAAGAGTGAGCCTGCCATGTTATGTCATTAAATAGAAAACATTTCACCTTATTACAGGTTGCCACTTTAGTAGTGACTTATGTAGAACTGCTATTTCCTACATCACAAAATGGAGGCAATCCTTTTTTCTCCTTTAACTTTATATGGTTTGTTGACCTTTACACTAGACAATAGAAGGCAACCCCTCTCCATCCTCGAACCTACTATGGAATTTGAATACGAGACCTCGAATTTGAAAAATCTAGGTTTTCACTTGAAAACTAGGACTTGACTCTGATGCACTGCTATAAATAACTGCCTTCAAAACCATGCCAAGGGTACTTTGAACAAAAACCTCAAGCTTGAATAAAATCAATCCAAATCCAAGACCAGAATGACCAAGCTAGGAGTGACTTGGACAACTTTGGATTTGTAGAAAATTTCAACCTTTTTTATTGCTTTTCTTCAAATATAGAATAGAAGATATTAATGATTTAATTGTCTTACCAGCAACAAATAAATGCCAAGGATGAGTTCTTACCATGTTGCAAGATGTAACCAGTTGCTGCAGTTCCAAACACCCCTGCCAATACTCCAGCTGTATTGGATAGACCAAGCAACACTCCCTGAACGATAATTAGAAATAAAAAATAGGAACAATAAGTTATCATTCCGAGGAAATAGAAGCAAAGACAGAATAACAATACAGCAGCAACAGCTATGCAACATCAAATTTTTCAGACCCCTCAAAAGGCTCCTCATGGCAGATGATTCATGGAAGCAACTAAAATACAATTAATAGCCCCCACCACTAAACAAGGTAAATTTAGGACAGCAACAGACAACATCGTCACAAGGATTGATACTCACAGAATATCGAGGAGCAATATCTTGATGGTTTGAATATAGACCAGACTGGGAAAATGCATCGGTTCCCTGTTGAAGAAAAAGAAGCGGTTAGTTTAAGAGCAGAGATTTTTGAACAAATGTTCTCATTTCACTTAAGCAAAAAAGAAAGGAAAAATAATAAAACTCTAAACTAAAATTTCTCTCAGATCCAGGACAACTGAACTCCATGCATGGTCGCATAAAAAGAACTTACAAGACAAACAAAAGAGCAAACAGATAAAATATACATATGGTAAACAGGGCAACCCCTTTGCTCGTTAATACGTAAACTGTCTATTTCTACTTAAATTTGAAAAGTCGAATAGTGGATGCAAGAACCACATGAGTTGTTCATGTCTTAGTGTAAAAAGCAAACCTGGCTGCATGCCATGCACAGAACAGCCATTGCAGGAGAATCAATGTGGCTCAGCTGAGTTAAGAAGAAGGCAGGGCCAAGAAAGCCAATTGATTGCATGATCTGTCAAGGAGGACAAAGAGCATTAATGAACAAAGAAACAACATGAAATAAATTGTGCTTAGAGCAAATAAAGCTGAGATGACGAGAGAGAGAGAGAGAGAAAGTGGCTGGTGAATTTAGCATCACCCTTAGTGATACCTTACGGACCGTTGTTACAGATAAACCTTTGCTTACAAGAGTATCTGCAATCCACCCTCCCAAATTTGCAGAAAATGCCATTGTAAGCCAGGGTAGGACACAGAAAAGCCCAGATTCTGTAAGATTGAACTTCAAGACCTGTATGGACAAAAGGATATTTGCGCTCAGCGGTTTTAACAATAGAAAAGTAGCTTTTGTAAGCAATGTAATCGCAAGGCTGCAAGTCTCTTCCACAATTTGTCAGCAAGAAGATAGCAAAACTGTAAGTCAAAGGAGACAGTAGCATGTACTTCAGTGTTTCAATGTATCATTAACAGAATTTGACAAGATGGAGGTTACGATACAAGATCGATTGAATTGAAAATAAAAGGTGTATCTTATAACGAGAAGTACCTTTTTATGGTTTCATTCCTACCTGTACCTCACATATTACAATATGAGAAGATAAAATCAACAAAGTTTTTTAAATCCTTGGCCAATCTACAACATATAAAGGGTGGCCTAACATCAAATGATTCACATGACATAATAGTTTCAAGGTCAGCCATCCAATAGTAAGTAGCAAGTTCAAAACACCAACAAGTTTCTCTTTTCATGCAAGTGATACAAGGTTTCCCATTGATTCTCGCCACTTTACAATTTATGAAGATCTTGACAGCTACATTATTTGTAGCTAATGGTTTCTACGTCAACTTCTCTACCCATTAGCAAGCTAAGATAAAATTGCTGACCGCAACTCATGCACAACAAGAATGCATTCCAAATGTCACACGAACAGTTTTAGCTCTGAAAAATCCCAAGATATCATATAAGATACATTTCATATGTTACAACAGACCCAGGTCATTCAAGCTGACGTTGGAAAGAAGGACTTACTTGGTTATAATATGTTGGCATCCATGTAAGAAGAATAAATGTACCCCAGTTGTGACAGAAGTGGGACACTATCAGAGCCCATACAGGGGCTTTCGACAAGATCAGTCCCCAAGGAATCGTTTTAACAGGTTCCTTGGAAAAACTGTTCGCAAAAATCAACTTCTTTTCTGCAGGCCGTAGCTGAGGATCATCAAGAGGTGAACTGTGTGCCTATAGGTATAAAGAATGAAGGATGAACACCCTGAATGGCGACACATTTTTTTATAGGGGAAGAGAACCCTTGATTAAAAGCAAAATTTAAATCAGAAATTATAATTTTCATGGACAGAAAAATAAAAGGCTAAACAGAATTTTAATCATCTAGTCTGTAAAACTTCTTAAATACCAAGAAGCTTCTTGTAAAATTGAATGGAATTTGAATCTAACATCTCTGCAACTTCCAAAAGTTGAAAAGAAAGATGCTAAATGAAAATAATGATAGTCTACAAAAGTACAGCCAGCATTGTTTTTACCTTACTGAGCCATGCAGCAAACCAAACTGTTCCTAAGGAACCAAAGGAGTAAAAGACCGATGGCCATCCAAACTGATGTATTAAGAATGGTGAAAAGGCCAGGCCAGTGACTGATCCAAGGTACATCCCACTATATACAAGCGCTAATGACCTACTCCTCTCTGATACAGGAACCCATTTGGACAGGATGTTATTCATGGCAGGCATCGCAACTCCCTGAAACAACACCAAACTAAATTAACAAACTTCTGCTGTAGAATATGACAAAAACGCTTGTTTGTCGATCAATATTTTAGCTCAAATAACTTACCTCGCCAATCCCCATGAAAGCGCGAGAAACGAGGAGGAAGGGCAATCCAGCTTTAGCAGCAACAGGAGTAAGAATCGTGGCAATGGACCACCAAATGACGCCAAATCCCAAAACCGTCTTCCCGCCCACTTTGTCTGCCCAAATGCCACCAGCAATCTATCAATCATAACAAAAATAAAATAAAATAAAATTATTAGTAAGAAAATGCATATCAATCTAGAGAGAGCTTGTTAAAGTTACCTGAGTAAGTAGGTAGCCCCAGAAAAAAGAAGACTGAACCAAACCAACGGTGGCTGGATTCCAATTGTACTCGGCTGACATTGGTAGTATTGCAATGCTCATGTTTACCTGATTAACAGCATCTGCTCATAATGTACTTCTTAATTACTCCAAAAAATATTTTAAGAAAATCATGAACTTCAAAATTCTATTTTTTTTCCACGATCAGAGTTAAGAGTATTGTCCTCTCCTCTATATAAAGGAAAATCAAAGCAGAGATGAAAAAGGACGAAAGGAATGACAACAACGTACTCTATCCATATTGCAAAGAAGAAAAGCCGAGAAACAGAGAATCACAATGACCCATCGTTTAGGGAACTCTTCCCACCACGGCACAGTTCTATCCAGAACGACATCGTCCAAAGCATCCTCCTCCAACTTCGCCGATTCCGGAACCGACTCCAAGATCTCAATACCTCTCCGACTTGACATCAGCATACACCTTCCCCGTCTCACCCCGACCCAAATTCCTTACCGAGACCCTGAAGATACAGCACCGTTGATCAGTGCGTAACCGGACTCGGAAATTAAGCGCCTCTCTAGGTCTTTATAGGGCACGAGATATCTGGAAGTGATTTTAGAGGGTGAAAAGGAGGGTTGGTGAAAGAGTAGAGAAGAGCTCTTGCAGTGTTCATGGCTGGTGGTGGTGATGGTGCCGCGAGGAAGTGAAATTGCTAGTGCCTTTCACCACATTTCAGATAGGGAAGTAGAGCAGGATATTTTGAGTTTTGGAGGGAGGGAGGGATATTTATGGGGATTGGTGGTTGTTTTCACATGTGGCGTTGTGTGATTGGAGAGGATTGGATGACGAAAGGGCGGGGAGTTTAACTTTTAACAGAGAACAATACAATTAGTCGTTGAGTTATTTCTGTGGGCTAAACTAACAATCAAGCGTAGGCCCACTAGTGATTTGCTTAGTTTTGATTTCGACTGGCTTCGGTCAATTCAAAGTTAGAAACGAATCTAGCATCAATGATGGGCTTACACTTCGGCCCAAACTTCAAATGCTGGAGTCGTTTATTGTGGGCAGGGCGATGGCTCCAGCTTCAAATATATTTTCCCCTCGTTGTTAATTAAAGCCTGCTCAGATTATATGGTATATATTTATATGGCCAAACCGCTATTTTGCTAAATTTCAAAAAACAAAATTATTTTAAATAAATATATGTTAAATGCACAGTATGATTTTGTTTATCTGTTTAATGCACAGTATGATTTTGAGCAGGGTTAGTTTATTTTTGAAAAAACAAAACAAAAAATCAAGGGTTTCCCGCTAAAAAAGAATAACAGTTTTACAGATGACATAGTAAAATTTGACAATAAAAAATGATAATTGATTTTTTTAAAAGTATAAAATAATATTTTTTTTAAAAGACATTTTTGATATCAACACATAAAAATAATCTAAAAATACTATTTTTTTTAATTTAAAGTTAAAAATAAATTTAATTCTTTTCAAAAATATTTTTGAAACATAATTTTCGTAAAAACTTAGGAAAAGCATCGGAATTTAAGCAAAAAATATGAAAGGAAAAACACGTGGGAATTTGAGGGGGGCAATTGAACATAGACGGAGAAGCGAGTGCATGTAAACAGCATTAAAGAACAAGGGGAAAAGGCGAGTGGTAACTCTGCAACGCATTGTAAGATATTGATGCTGATATAAATTTAACTGAGAATTTAGTTATTACGTGAAACATTTTGTAAACCACAAGCAAGCATCTTATCAGATAAAGATTATGTTGGGTATCTGTCCCCGCTTTTGTCCCTCTCATTTTGCCGTTTGCGTGTGCGCTTTGGGATTATTTATATTTATATTTATATTTTTATATCGTAAATAAAATCAGAACATAGAAACCGTCTTTAAAACGCTGTCGGCATCTTTCTTTTTTATTTTTCCGTGGGGGATATGAACATGAAATGCTGTGCAGAATGTAATAATTTGATTTCATAGCATAAAGCTAGTTCAAGGCGACATTAATCAAAAGGTTATTCATGTTGTCAGCGGCATTGAGTCTGTGCCAAACTCACTTGAGAGTATTCATGATCCTCTTTCAGCTTAATTACGTGAAAAGAAACATAATGATATTTTTTTTAACATTTTGTACGAGCATAGATGAAAAGTAAAACCTTGATTGTTATATGTTTCTATAAAATATACATATTCTAACTCAAATCGTGTTTTTTGTAGACAAACATAGTGATATCAATAGATGATGTTGTGTCACAACCCATAAATTATTCTATTTAATCTAAGAACGATGGTGATAAAGTCATCTATCATCACGCACAATAATTTTGCAAAGGGTTTTAGGATGAGTTGTGTCACCAATGTTTTTTTTATTGCTTTTGACCATACTTGTTATGTTTTACTTCTTCTTATATGTTAATTAATAAAATTTATAACTTAAAATCTAATTCCCAATTGAATTTAAAAAATAATAATATAATTAATCTAAACCTTAACAGGACTGAATCAATATTACTTAAACAATGTTGTATTAATAAATATAATTTATCGTAACTTATATCAATAAATAAACCATTTATCAGCTACAATTTTAAATTTGTTTTTTTAAGGATATTGTGTAGAATTTTAAGTGTTTTTAGCTATCCAAAAACAAAACCCTATAAAAAAAAAAATAGGATGATATTGTTGCCAATATCTACGACTACGTGGCATGGTTCAATAAACGAGAGACACGAAGGGAATCAGGAGAATATTTATCGGCCGAATGAAGAGATAATATTGGCCCACTTAAAAAGCAAGGCAGTTCTCCACTATACGATCATGTGGCCCGCAGAAAATTTTGGCTTTGCGTTCCAATATATCGCGAGTCGAGGGATTGATAATTGTTAATGCCTTTTGCAGGGAAGAAATTAGAAATAAGAATGGCTACTCGGTACCAACTTTGATATCTGTGTTTAGCAGAAAACGACCCGTCAGCTAGCTGGGGTTGGGTTCTGATGTGATTTTGAAAGATAATGTACCTGCCCGATTGACCACGGAAACAAATACCAAGTTGTTGTCATGTTTGAGCTGACGAATTCAGCCATTTATAAACATACTTTGGTTTCAATTTTCTTGAAATCACCTGCCTCTGTGTTAATTAGTTGAATATATCTAGTGCTAGGGCAACAAAATATCTCACATCTTCAGTTGCTTTCCTGGGGTCAGCTCATGCAGAAAAGTTAACCTGGTTAAACTAGTTTCTGGTTAAATTCAGACAATGTTGCTCACACACTGCTAGCTCGTGGTGCCAAAAACTAGCTTGATTGTTTTGCTGTTATTTATTGGGAGGGAGGGGGGGCTAATTAAAATAACTTTCTCGAACATGGATTGATCTGTAAATGACTCAGAAAAACTTTCACAAAATTGCCTTTTCAAGATTCTTCAATTGATAATTGGCCACTGCTCCTTTTAGGACAGTACTGGAGATTTGTCGCTGCTATGGTTAGAACATGTAAATAAAGGTCGAGCATCTGCAAAAGATGATGTGCTGCTTGTGGTTATATATGTATATATATATCCTGTAAATACCCGAGAAAAAAAGGACACCGGCAAAATTGGAAGGATAGCAGAAATATAAGCATTGGATTCTTCTCGAGAGCATGGGGGAGAGTGGGAATATCTGTGTTCATAAACAATTTATGAGAATCGTTGCTCAAATTCATGTAGTTACGAGCAGTGAAGAGAGTCAGAAAGAAAATATACTTACAAAATAAGATTGTCTGCTTGACGAGGAACCCCTGCACATGTGGAGATAGCCACGTTCATGTCTTATCTAGGAATTTGAATTACGCACATCAATTCTTCCGATAATAATAATAATAATAATAATAATAATAATAATAATAATAATAAGATACCATATATCGATATTTGCAGTTTGCAGTTGCATCAACAGCATTAGGGCTCCACATGCAAAACCCGTCTTTCTTGCATCCTCTTAATAATCATCTGCTCCTTTATTCGATAAAACTTGCCCTTTATCCTGACCGATCCCGAGCGAAAACAACATCTCAATGTTTGTGTACCTCGCATGCAGCCATATCAACCCTAATCACCCCAGCAACTTTACAGTGCCGGAAATTGTTCTCGAGGAAGATGTTTTCCATCCCATACCACTAATATTTGGTGAAATAGAGTGTGCATGCATGTGTGTGTGTGTGTGTGTTTTCAGTTTGGGGAAGAAACTTTGGATAAGATTAACATTTTCCTTGGAAATATTGTTGGAAGTTACTTTCCGATTAAAAATGATTTCAACTGAACTCGCTTGTGATGATGTTTTCTACTTTAATCCCCATTATAATCTTAAGAACTAGGGACGAGAAACTATCATGTTGTGCCCACACTCGAAAGAAAATAAATTTGACAATATATGCCATGAAGTTGCGTTCCACCTACTCTTAACTTTATTCTTCCATGCCCCCACCCTGCTTCCTCTGCATTCATTCTTTCTTTCCTTTGTTATATTTTCTCCCTAGCTTACTTCTTCCAGCATTCCTTCTCACATGACCCCACCTCTCTCGAGGACGTACAGCAGTGCCAACGCCTCATTTGACGTCGTGAACAATTGCAGAAGCTCAGGCTGGTTCCGAAAACAATGGCAGCCAAAACAGGTCCAGTCTTCAACAAATTCCTTTCTTTCTTTATCCTTCTTCTCCATCTTGGTTGCTTTAATTTCACAGCCAGGTTAGATGATCACCAGCCAACCAAGAAACGCAAAAAGGTCTCTCCTCTTGCGCCAATCTCTTCTTCTCAGTCTCGCCTAAAACCCCACAAAGCTCTCTCCTCCTCTTGGTCCTACCTCAAAAGCATTTTTTCTTGTCAAATAACGTCCTGCAGAACCCAACAATCTCAACCTGCAGCTCCGACTCTAACCTCAGCAAGATCATCGCAGCAATCCGTTGTCTCCATGATCCCACCTAATCAAACTCACTTGTCCGAACTACCACCAAGGAAAAAGGTCAACTGGGTCCTGCGAAGAGTCCGATATCTCAACAGATCACCACTTCTTTCCTTTGAGAAATGATATTTTTCCATGCACAGCTTGCGGTGAGATTTTCCAAAAGCCCCAGCTTCTTGAAAAACATCAAGCTATCAAACATGCTGTCACACAGCTTCTAGACGGTGACTCAGGCAGGAATATAGTCGATATCATATTTAAAACTGGGTGGTCTTGTAAAGAGAAGAGCCCAGAAATCCGTAGAATTTTGAAGATCCATACTAGCCCAAAGATATTGTCAAGATTCGAGGAGTACAGAGAGTTTGTCAAAGCCAAAGCTGCGAGAAACAGTCCTATCAAGAGGCGAGATGAGAGGTGCATTGCTGATGGTAATGAGCTCTTAAGATTTTACTGCTCGACCTTTATGTGTGATTTAGGACTGGACGGGGATTCTAGTATTTGTAACCAGCAATATTGCAGTGTTTGTGGGATAATTAAGTCTGGTTTCTCGCCAAAGATGGATGGAATTTCTACACTGTCCACTAGCTTGAGAGCACACATGGCGTTCCCCGGAGGAGATTGAAGAGGAGTTCGAGTTCATGAATGTGAAACGGGCTATGCTAGTTTGCCGGGTCGTGGCGGGTCGGGTCGGGGGTGACTTGGAGGAGGATATAGCCAAGCAGGATAGGGGGTCTGATTCTGTCCTGGGAAGAGGTGGCAGTGGGGTCCACACGAGGGTGGACGAGGAGGAGCTGTTGGTGTTTAATCCAAGGGCTGTGCTTCCCTTGCTTTGTTATTGTATATACCGTGTGAGTGTGATCATGATAATAGCGTACGATCCCTTCTGCTTGTGTTTTTAATTTTGATGGATTTGTCAAAGTGTGATGTGTGGTGGTGATCATGGCTTTTGACTTTACTTTCTTGCTTGATCCGTGATTGTGACCACAACATGGTCAGTTGGTCACGACCCCATTACCCTAGAGAATGTTAGTTGCGGGGTATTTTCTCCTTATTTGCTTGTGATTTCTATTTTTTTATTTATTGCTTAAATACTCCTGTACCGCTATCAGGGGATATACCCCCCACGGGAATTCCTAGTCACGCAAGAGATAACTGATAATTAGACAAGAAAAAAAAAAAGTATTCCTGTTCAACTTAATTATTATAAAGTTAGTATTATAAATAAAAAAATATTATTCAATGCACTTTTTTTAAAAAAAGCACTGCATTATCTTAGTCACGCGCTGTTTTATAGAGCTGGCCCACTCATGATCATGCTCTGGGCCCATAAAGAATCCGCCCTTATCCAGCCCGGCCCCTATTTGGCGGGAAACAGGTCAACTACAGGTCAACGAAATCTTCCCGGCAAGAGAAAAGAAATGCAATGATGAAAAGGGGCTGGGCTGAGGCTGTTGGGGAGTTGCTTAGTATACCCTCAACCACGTCATCAAGGATAAATTGCTGCAAAACCATGATGGGTTTCGATTGCGGGGGGCATAACAAGTTCATTTTCATTTTCGGCTGGCGATGAGAAATGGAAGTCTCCACAGCCCATGATCTGTTTCTCGAGTTGGACTTCAAATGGCAGCAAGCCCAGTCAGAAATTCTTATTTTTTTTCTAATGAAAAAGAAGAAGAGAGTTATCACGCCAAGTTTCTTCTTCTTTTACTGAAAAATGGAATGATGAATTGGGAATTGATAGCTACGACCTCTACCAGACTAAATGAAGGGATCAAGACCTTTTTTAAGAGTTATGATTTTTTTTTGGTTATAACAAAAACACTTGAGGTCTTGGCCTAGCGGGAGAAGGGACTTGTTCTTTTTCTCTTTGTCCAAGTTCGAATCTTTCTAGGCATACACTGCGGGACTGACAGTCATGCACATAGAGGCTCGAACCCGGATACAGAGTAAGAGAATAAGTTTCTTTCTCTGTTACGCCAAGACCTCAAGTGATTTTTTATTTTTGTTTTTATAACTTGTTCAAGTGGGTTGAGGTTGACTTTTAAATGTATTTTTTAATAAATAATTTCTTTTTATTTTTTAAAATTATTTTTGATATCACTGTATTAAATATTTGAAATAACAAGTTATTAAAAAAAACACAATGCTAAATATTTTTCGGCTCAGTTTGCAAAGAGTCCATAGAAATCGAGCCGATACCCATCAAATTCAAAACTCCATTTCCGTGCCAAGACGCAAGCCAGATTTTCCGCGCTAAAAGCAAAAGAGAATTCAAAAACAAGTGTACAGAGTAGTCCCCAGACTTTCTGCTTCTGTTCATTCAAAGTCTCTTCTTTCTCAAATCATCCGCTCCCAATAACATAGAGACAAACCCTGCAATCAATCCAACCATTTGACTTTGCAGCCCTAGAAAACTGCACTTAGTTTTTCAATATTCAAACCCCTTGGATGATGGCATCCTCTCTCTCTGATGCTGAAGCCGACGCTACTCGATCTCTTTTCTCCTTCAACCATTTCATTTTCTATTATCTTCAGATCGAAGTTTTATTTACCTTCCTCCCTTTTGCGTGTTCTCTAAGAAGATCCTCTAAAACAAATAGAATTCACGTCTTTTTCATGAACGACAGATTCTTTTTGTGAACACGAGCAGTATGATCAGGTTTGTAGTGTGCCGTGCTTGGCGTTTCCAGTCCCACTATGCAACATCTGTTCTTCCTTTCTTTACCGTTGGCGTTGGACATTGAAGATAGCAAGGCCAAAAGAAACATTCAACCTTGTTTGGATCTGCATGTATTAATTTATACGTGAAAAACGAGAGCGAATCCCTCTTTCTCGTCCATCAACAAACCTGTCAAAGAAGCTGTTAGGCAAAAATAAAGGAAGACGACGAAACAAAAGGAAAGGTCATGATGAAAATGATTGCAGTCTTCTCCTATATATATATATATATATATATATATATATATATAGCACAAATGAGACACCATTTGTCCATAAAGCATTACAATACATCAAGAAACGCTCCCCGCCAGTCACCTTCCTCTAACCGTAAGAACCAACTCATTGATAGTTTCTTTGGTGTCTCACTTGCATGTCTACGTGCATTGATTTTTTTTGTAAAAAACAAAATGGCATGTTAAACTTAAAGTTCTGTGGAATAATTCCATTTTTTTATATAAAAATAAAATAACATAATTTGATATTATCACGATGATATTTGAATAAATATTGTTATTAAAAAACATCGGAAGGTAGTTGTAGCACTTTGAAAGCACAACAAGGTAATGTTATCCTTGCAAAGATAATTTAGGCATGCCATGTGCAAAAATAAAACAAAAATCATGTGTCATGGATAGTTCTTTATAAACATTTAAACAGTCGACCAAATTAATATCCTTAAAAAAAAGAAGAAAAAGAAAAGAAATGGAGAGAGAGTGAGAGGAGAGCTACGATAATTAAATAAACCACAAAGCTGCATGTTAATTAATTATATCAGTCATCGAAAGCTACATTTTGTTACTACCCTGAGAGAATTGAGAAGAACAAATCATCTCTATCAAATCCATCTCCTTCTTTCCTTTGGGAGAATCAGTTTGATCCATCTCCAAGTCCAGGTTCATGCTGCTGTATCCATATTCTGTAGAACACGAACATGGGTCGCTACTTGCTTCATTCAGTAAATACGAAAGATAGAGATCAGAATGGAGGTGGTTATAGGTGGGTGTCTGATCTCTTCGGCTGCTTGGAAACCATTAGTGCACAGCTTCGGATTCAGACTAGAACAAACAAATTAAGCCATTTTCATTTCCATTTCCATCTTTGAGCAGCTGACCTCCACTGTTTTGGTATATACCCCAAGAATCCATGGACAAGGAATCAGTATTAAATGGATCCGCATTGAAGCTGTTGGCTTCTTCCAATATTGGATTCTCCATAGCAGCTTTATCTGTTAATGGCTCTTTGGGTTTGTTGGCAAAGAGATTTTGGATGAACAAAAGTTCGTCATCATTACATGTTTGTGCAAGTAATGATGATGGAGAGTCATCATCAGTGTTTGATTCTGATAATTGAGGGAGAAAATAGTTGATTTGGCTCGATGGGTCTGCAGATAAGGAGCTTGATGGGGTGTTCGTGGCAGTGGTTACAGAAGTTGTGGCATTTTTAAGGTTCTTGCTTCTAATGTAATCTTGAAGTATTGAGGATTTAGGTTTTCCAGTTTGGTTTTCTGCTTTGCTTGTGCTTTCTCCTTGAATTCTGCCTTCTTTTTGTAGCATTCCAGTGATTTTTTATAGCATTTTCTGTTCTTCCTGGAATAAGTTTCGCAATCTCCGCCCATCGGTTTCCCAACTTTAGTATGAGCTTCCACTAATATTCTCTCCTCTTCTTCACTCCAGCTATCCTTCTGCAGCAAACACAAGAATATATAGCCATATTATTTTAATAGTAATTAAATACTATAAGACAATACAGGCTAACAATAGAGAAATAAAGGGTCATTACAAGAAAGGCAATAAAAAGTGTTCGTTGGAATGATTAAAGTTAATGCCTTTTATGTCAATGACGATGCTCCATTGCTCCTCGTCACATGAAACTGGACACTCAAAAGAAGAAAGAAAAAATGTGAAGAAGATACAAAACAATATGTTAAAATTATGAACTGGTCCGATGATTTTCAGCTTAATTTCCCACCCACACACCGGCGTGTATATATATATATATATATATGCTTCTTCACGGCAGTAAATTAGCTCGGCGCGCGAAAAAACTTTCAATATTATAGGTAAACAAACAACATATATGCTTTCTATATATATATATATATAAGCTATGACAGTAATTCTGAAGGGAAATAGGAATATATCCTTGATATTGCGCAAGAGAAATCGGATAAGGCTATCCGGGTTGTCTTGTCAACACCATTATCAAGCTATGAGAATCTAGCCAGTATTTAGTTCTTGCGGAACTTCCGACAATTCATGACTAGGAAAAATCTGAGAATCTAAGTCCAGGATTGTTATTAGATACCCCATCACAGCTTCTCATAAAAATAATTCCTTGAAAAGTTGAAAAGATCTAAAATGTTTTATCTATTATTTTGGAGATCACAACATGAAAAGAAGATAAAACTAAATTGACAAACCCTTGAGTGGAAGTGAAAGGAGAATTAAGAAACCTTGATATCAGGCCTTAAATGGTTGTGCCATCTCTCACGACACTGCTTTCCAACTCTACCATCGAGCTTTTCAGCTATCCGGGCCCAATTTCTCACTCCAAATTGCTTCACCAGCCTAATCAGCTTCCTTCATTCCAAAACAAAACATGATGTTTCAATCAAACCATTAAACATTTACATTAATTAGAGGGAAAAAAAAGCATTCAAAAACATGTTAAGCAATGTTTCTTTGATCACCTATCCTCTTCTTCCGTCCATTGCCCCTTGATCAAAGTTGCACAGGATCCTTTCTTGGTTTTCTTTGCTATCCCTTTATCACTTTTCCCTGAAGCATTCACTTTTCCATTCAAACCCCCATTAGGGTTTCCCTCGTATGTCCAATAAAGGCTATCTCCACCAACAAAAAGCCCATCAGCAAAGCTTGTCTCTTGAAAGTTTGGCCATGGAACGGCACCAGTTGCACTACTAGGCGGATAAAAACCACCCAACCCATTGTTTGAAACAATGGTTTCTTTGTTTTGAATATTTTGGGGTGTGAAATGGCTTTGACCAAATAAAAATCTATCTGTGGCTGTTAATGGTGGATAAATGCTGGAACGGTCGTTTTGCAAATTTCGATTTCCAAAACAGCCACCAACGCCTCCTCCTTCCATCAGAGGAACCTGAGTTAAGAAGAGGAGGAGAGGAATTTTTAGGCGTTGAAAATGAGCTTGATTTATGGAGTGATTTTGTAGGCCTTTACTTGTCTACTTGCAAGAGATCAACCACATAACAAAAGCTGGTCATTTTGCTTACACTAAGCCTTGGAACATGCCATGTATATGGCCTAAGAGCCGTTGATCACCAAGTGATCTGATGGCTGAGAATTAGAGCTGAGTGTAACTCCTGAGCTTCCTCGCCTGGAAAGAAGTAGGAAGAGAGGTGGAGAGATTAGAGAGTTCGTTATTACTTACAATTAACGAATCATTTCCTAATTAATTCCAAATAATGGACAAAATTGGAAAGGTATCTATGAGGGGAGGGGAAGGTCAATTACGTAAAATTGAGAAGACAATTTCGCTGGGGATTCAAATGTGGTAATAACAAGGTGTCCATTTAAATGTTTTGGAGAATTCCAGGCCTTGGAATTTAATTGCCTGCTTCTTTCAAATGGCTACCGGTTGATTTCGACAGGTCATTGAATAAATTCCCAGGTACCAAGCTCTTGTAATATTCCAGCGATTTTAAAATATAATAATTATTTTTTTTTCAATATTTTTTGATAAACAGTCAATTTATTGGTTTAAAATCTTGGTATTTCACCCTATCAGATGAATGCTATTTGTCGAAGAGCGAAGGAGAGGCGAGACCGAGAGAAGAAAAAGGCTGCCAACCGTGGATCTGTGCGGTGCGGGAGACCAGCTCGAGCTCCCGAGGCCCAACAGCCAGCAGCTGCAAAACTATAACTTGTTGAGTGAGCCCAAACAAAGTTTTAGCCCATGGGCTCTGACTACAGTATTGCATCCTACAGTGCATGAAATCCTCTTCAGAAACCTTAATAAAAAAATCATATTTAGAATTCTCTTTTAAATATTTAATATTGGATTTGAAATAAAATTCAACATTTAAAAATATTAAAAAAATAAATTAGAGGTCAGCTCGTCTACTAGATAATTTTAAAGAAGAAATGTTTAATATTAAAGCTATTTTTTTCTCAAAATAGACTTTAAAAAAAAATGAATTGAGTTTTATTTTAAATTCAATTCAATACAATAGAGAGTTGATTTCAAATAACCGTCAAGGATTTAGATTTTAAATTTCTAAATTTCTAATTTTTTATTTAATAATTGAAAATTTTTATATAAACTACAATAGACTAACTAGCAATACATTAAAAAGTTGCTATTTACGTTTTGTTTGCCAAAGAACTTGACAAAAAACATACGATTTCTCAAATACTTGTACATTTTTTTTTCAAATCTCAGGGAAAATGATATAAAACTATGTTTCGTCTTTTATTTTTTTAATAAACTTTTTTTTAATAAACTAAAGCACCTTTTACATTATAAAAATATTATCACAGTGATGAAGGTTTTGCAAGGTGGGAAGAAAATAATGGAGATGCAAAGTGTAATTCGCACAAAAATTAATTTAAAACATACGAAAGAATGTCTTCTGGGCCGTTCGAATTCAAATTTTCGAGATCTGAGACGTAGATCCGATCTCGGGCGGAATGGCGAGGTGTGACGTAGCATCATGGAGGGTAGATGAGAAGAGATAAGATGAGTTCATCACTTCACGTGAAAAGCTGACACTTTGTGCTTGGACTAATCCAATCCCGAGAACCAAGTTATCCATTGCATTCGGCATGTTTGATTTTGAAGCTTGACTAATGCTCGTGTTCCATCAAATTTTCCACTTGATGTGGGCACCGAAGTCTGGTTCTCGATCCCGAGTCCAAAAAAGCGGTGAGTTGCCGAGCCAATAACTCTCTGCTCGGAACAACAAGCTGGTAAATAAAAGCCAGGACAAGAACAACACTACAAAATCACCACCAATAATTCCGAGCTACATTATTCGAACATCGGCATGTGCTTTCATGTATGGTTTCTGCTGCACTTACTCGATTGGGCTCATGTGCTTGACGGGATCCATCAAGTTAAAGTTTAGGTGTGGACCGTCATCACCGATGCATTAAGGCCATCTTCGGTCACCTTTCTCCTGTTTAGGTTCTCAATGCCTTAGTCCTTCATCATTACACTGTAAATTATAACCAGGAAGTTCGTATAATTTATTCGGTGCCCTTCTTATGCAAGATGACTCCGTTTCTCCTAGGGTTTTCTTTTTCTTTTTTCCTTTCCTTCTTTGACAGGACAACTACTTGGCTGAAAATACAAATGGAATTTATATAAATAAATCATCAAAAGTTAGTTTTTATATTTTTTTATATTCTCGGAAAATTATAAAAATTCACACCGTGAAACCACATTGAAAAAAAAACACTTCGAGACCGATTAGGTTATTTTTAAAAATATTTTTTATTTAAAAATATATCAAAATAATATATCTTTTTATTTTTAAAAAAAAATTATTTTTAACATCATCACATAAAACTCATATTTTATATTCTTAAAATTTATTTTTGATATAAACAAATAAAATGATTAAAAAAACAAATAAAATGATTCAGAACAAGTAAAAATAATTTTTTATTTTTTAAAATATTTTTACAATTGGAGTTTTCTATTTTTTATATTCTATCCTAGTGATTTTTTAAAAAATATTTTTTATTTTTTAAACAATTTAAAAATATAAAAAAATAATTTTTTTAATAAAAAAAACAAACGGATTCCAAAAGCTGGAGGGCAATTGAGAAACTTCTGTATGGGTGATCATCACCATAATTACAATATCGAAATTTTTTTAAAATGGCATAAATTGATAATTGACAACGGAATAATTACACTACATATTCTACTGTGCAAAATTCAAATGCCGGAACTACCCCTCCTCCTTCAATTGCCCTCGCGAGAGAAGAAAAACATGTCTATAACCAAACAAAAGGCTGCAGTTGTTGGCATGTACGAGTACAAATTGCCATTTATTCCTCCCAAAGGTCACGTGAATCCCTACTTCCAAGCATGGCCGGGCCACCACCCACGCGTACCGCCGTTCACATTCTGCTCTCCTCCCACAGATTCCCTGAAGAAGAAAAAATCTCATTTCCTTTTCCTTTTTTGGCAGATACGGTCATCAACACTGTCAATACGTAACTTTTTATTATTATTAAAATAGATATAGGCTTAGCTTAACGGACCAGCTTGAGCTTAAACGAAGGGGGGATTGTGATAAGATGTTGTAGCCCTAGGATTTTTATCTCTTCAATTGATTTTTTCCACCTTCTTTGGCCCATTAGGCTTCTTGGGCATCATCTGGGGAGCCAAGAGGGAAGCACGTGTCTTCCCCACCAGTATTCCAGAGAAAATTAGCGTAATTAGCAGCATGATAGGAGTTTGTAGGGTCAGCAGAAATGGCTTCCAGAAAAGTCTCCTCAGCTGCCCACAAGTCCCTTTTCACATGCCATAGAAAGCTTGCATACTTGCTATACGCCTCCGCATCTGGTGGCTCCGCCCCTGTTGCTCTCTTAAAGTAATCCTCTGCTCTGTTAATTTACACAGAGAAAAAGGGTTAGTTATCAATCGATCAATTTCTTAACTTAACAAAAGATCATCAAGCTCGTAAATATTTATATAAACAGCAAAAATGACAGTCAACAGGCCAAGCTCTACGCAAGTTGAAGATGATATTTGGCATGAAAGGAGACCGCACCACACGTTCCCCTGTCAGGTTTCATAAACAAAACCGAAAAGAGGAATTGAGCATCTTTTCTTACCTGAACTTGGATCCTTGAATCCTGGAAGTGGGTTTTAATTAAAAATAATTAAGAAGCAGAAGGCAGAGATGGTGCAGATCTTTACCTGTCGTAATCGCGGGCAACTGTGTAGAGGAATTGAGCATAATTGGCAAGGAGGAGAGGATTGTTTGGGGTCTTGAGACAGTCCAGTTTGATATAGTAAATCTGTTCTAAAATAATCTTCATAATCATCTGCTTCAATCTTGGCGCTAATAGGCGAAACAAATCTATGCTTGGTCCCTTGATCAAGAGATAAATCTCTCGATGAAGTTTGCATTTTTGAAGCTTCATCTACAATTGAGTTCCATAGACTTGACTCCTCTTCTCCGCTCACTTGCTCCGATACTGACTCTGCCTCTATTGACGACCCTAAAGATGAAAGCTGAGAAGCCCCGTCAGGGACTCTTGTTCTAAATTGGTTCGACTGGTCGAACAATCCATCGCCTTCAGTGCCACTGGCGACCGGCCGGACCTTTCCGCCACCGCCATTACTGCCCCCAATTGAAGCTGTTTTACCGCTTGCAGATGGCACCGAAAACGTCTTTACTGATGAAGAATCAAACTTCTGATTATTCTGGTCTAGATTTTGAACAACAGATACACTTTCTGTTGTAGCTGCGTAAGACCCTGTATTCGGTGGAGCTGCAATTGCAGTGTTATTGGCCATTGAATATACAGTGAAGTTTGCAAGGAGAATCATCACATACACCATGAGAGTAGGTGTTTGCGAGAACACTTGCTGAAACAACCATACGAAAGAAGCGTGCATTTCTTGCTGTACACGAGCAAGAATATCCTGTAAATCTTCAGTGAAAAGAAACTCTCTCATTTGCAAACTATGGCTATGAAGCTCTCGAATTATAAACACCATTGAAGAAAACGCCTTCTTCACTGAGCAATAAGCAGATTCCCCTGCTTCTCTAAACCCTTCTTGCCATTGCATCTTTCTCTTTATTATTCGAAGCGAAAGCGGAAGATCAACACTACTCGCCTTTCGTTCTATACTTGCTGGAATTATATCATCCCTCCCTGACCAATCCGGTGGCTCTTGCTGGATTTCTGGCCATTGAGGCCTCACTGACAAATCAAGAGGAAACTGCCTTTTATCTTGCACTAAATTTGACGAGCCATCACTGCTACCTTTATAATAAATGCCCCCACCATTAATACTGCCTAGGTTGTCTCCAGAATCAGAAAGAATCTCTGATTCCGAATCCACTGCGTCACCGCTATCGTCATCATCGTCAGAAAGCTGGAACCTGAGAGCCAATTCTTGCATTTTCTTGGAAAACTCTTCGTCAGAAAAGGCATCGAAGCTAGCACTGCTAGCTCTTGTTATAGCCTGACCTCTTGGTTTCTGAAACTCGCAAGAACTAGCCCTCCGTAACTTTGTTGTTAATGGACTTCCAGAAAATGCCCATCGGTCCAGTCTCTGTACGTATCTACATACGAGCATTTCACCTCCAGCTCTATCAAAACGACGCGGTCGTTTTGAAGATAGAGATGCAACTGCAGAGGGTAGTGTTTGAGAGGAAGATGGTGAATGATGAATAATTGGCTGCGACCATTGAAAACAGGTCGTCGTAGCAGCTTTCACTCCCATTATATTTTTCTGTCTTTGTCAGAGAAAAGCTAAAAAGAAGCTTAGTAAAAATAGAAGAAATCCAATCCCCTTAGATCTTCTGTTACAGCAGGTTAAGTCTGCCTTCCTTCTCTTTTTAATTCACTCGAACCTGGAAAATAAACAAGAACAACAAAACAAATCAATCAATACATCAAAAAAGGATAAAGAATACATATAAAAGTGCGAATTCCGGCGACCAATCATTACTTTCCATGAAAACCGGATCGGAAAACGGAATCCAATAAAGCTGTTAATCGGCACGAAAAGCAGTGACAAAATGGAAGCGAGATCCAAGAAACGGTGGCAAGTTCAAGAGAGATTTTTCTGCAAGAACTTACCACGGACTTGATGAACAGAATCTCTATTGGAAATCCGGCGAGAAGCTGAAAAGGCAAATACGAACCGTGACTTCACTTGTCAAGAAGAAGGGAAGGAGAAAGTCATCCCTCTCTTATATATATAGCTGACACGCTCATTTTGCTATCCCTTTTTATATATTAAAAAAAATATCCGAGAATGTGGCCAGTTTTGTTCGAGTGAATCATAACTCTGTGTGAGAGGTCTGGAGGGTAACAGGGAATGTGGGTAGCCGGTCAGTGGGTTTGGTTTCAGTTATGGTTTGTAACTTTTACTTGGATCCGGGTCACCTGCCACTATGCAAGGCAAGAACTAAGACGGGTAACCTGATTTTCGAGTCCTAAGCGGCTCGTTTCACGGACGATTTGGATCTCATCTTCTCCGTTCTTAAATTGTGCCGCATGTTCACACCGACTCATGGTTTAAAAACCGTGGTTTACCGACTCTCCGTCTTGCTATTGACACGTGTCCGTAATGTCACCCCCCCTAATAAAATGTAGTTGTCACCTAGAAAATTAATAAAGTAAATAAACTGTCTAGAAAATTAATGGTGATGTAGACTAGACTCTAGACATAGCCTGACAGGAATCTGTACAGACGAGTGGGACTAAGTTTCCGTGGTGGTCTTACGTAATTAAGTCGCTGTATGTTTTGAATTGTTTATTAGTTTGTTTTTTAAAATTACTTTTTCTTCTGAAAAATATCTCGATAATATTTTTTATTTTTCACAACAACACGTTAAAATATTTAAACATATAAAATATTTTAATTTAAAATAAAATATTTTAAAAAATATATTATCTATATATTTCTTTTTGTTTCCATCTTTTATCAAATTTTTAATGCAATAACCACGTGTCATTTTTTATTAAAAAAACATTATATATTTTAATTGATAATTATAATTACCTAATCTTGCATGTTTTGAGTTGCTCGTAAACTTATCAACATGATATTCATAATTTATTTTAATGTTATTTTTTTACATTCTACATTGTTATTTTGTTGTGGTGAATAAGTAGATGTGGATAATACCATTTTAGGAGGGAAAAAAATCATCAAATGGTGCTTCATATTCTTCACTTTTATCATTTTATTAAATTGATTTTCAACTTTATTTTTGTAAAGTTCAAACATTTCAATAGTTTCATTTTTTTATGAGCAAATAGGTACAACAATAAGTGATATAATACTTATTTCCACCTCTATTTGCATAAATTTTAAATCACTAATATCTGGTGGATCAAGTTTAGAGATTCACTACTTTTAAATGTTTAAAAATAATGATTTGTGACTTTTAATTTACATGAATTCTACACGTGTTTTTTTTCTTAAAAATAATACTTGATAATGATTTATGATTTATTGATCTTTGCATAGATTTATAATTTATGTGACTTAAAATGTTATGCAACACTCTGTAAGACTCCAAATAGTTTTATAAAAAAGATATTCTTATTTTCATTATCATCATCGATTGCAATAATAATTATATTAATTTTTAAAAGACCACCATATAGATACATAGTTTTTTATAAACATATCATTTATTGGAGACTATAAACATATCACTCTTAAAGATCATCTTAAAACTATTTTTGCTCAAGAGGAAGTCAAATGTCAAGTTCTTTCTAGTATTAGTAACATGCAATACATTGTTAAGGGTGAAGAGCTATTTAGAGGTTATCTCTAGTATAACATTTCCAACACCTAATATTTTAGAGGTTAATGAGTTTCTCATGTATTGTTTTTCTCCACCTATTTCTTTATTAGCGGAAAACATCATCTCTTCAGTGCATATATATCTTGCAACACCAATATCAACCTTCCATTATTTAAAATTGTTTATAAGGTTTATTCACAAGCAATATAAAATAAATTCATTTGTGAAACTTTATTATTAAGATGATCAACCTTGATGATATTGCCTCGAGTAATCATTTTTGCAGGGTTTTCTTTCATGTTTTTGTGTTATGCAATTTGTGGCTAAATGCCCTAGTTTATGGATAAAACACTTGTCATTAAACTTTTGGCAATCATCTTTGCCTATCATACCAAGTTTATTTTGATTTTTGATGTGGAACTTTACTATTTGCTCCATAATATTTGCTCTTGAGGCATTAAAGTAGTTAGTTTTCTTTTTAGATTATTTATTATCCTTTTTATATCCTCAACTTCAAAATGAGATCTTTAATTCCCATCTCTTTATGTTTATGTTTAAGATAATTCTCGAAGGTTTTTCAGGATGATGATAATTTTTCAATGATTATAGTTATTTTGTATGACTCGCTCAAAGACATACCTTCAACATGTATATCATGTAATAAATCATAGGAGATGAGAAAATAACGTATGAAGTACGAGAAATTCAAGTTAGAAATTATTATTTTTTAAAAAACTAAGAAACTGAAGAATTAATTCTTACCACTATAAATCTTTAATTAGCCATCATAATAAAGAAAAAAATTACAAAAAAACAAGAGTTATTAAAAATTATGCCTGTGTTTTATCATATCGGAACTCAATTGGGATTCTCAAAACCTAAAATTTATTAAGAAAATAATAAAATAAAAATAGTGTTCTATGTCAGAATTAGCAATTCATGGAGATAATAAAGGCCGAAGGAAACATGATTTTTATAATTTCTCCAAAATCCCGGCTGCAGATAGCCAAAGACAATCATAAGTTTCAAAGCAATTTTATGCAGCTAACATAGAGTAGTAGCTGAATAAACATGACGCCATGACTGCACATCAGCTAGCATTTTTTCTTGTTTGATATATCTGGACAAAATCTTTGACTATTCAACTTTGCCAAATTAAAATTCTCAAAAATAAAATAAAATGGGGGAAATCATTCAAGTTTGATTTCAATGTGATGGTTACCGTGAGGGACTGCTAAAGCGAACTAAATCTTAATAACAAAATAAAAACTCTCCACGTAGTTTCAATGTCTGAAACCATAGCCCTCACATATCTTATTTAGCCGGTCACGGTCCATTTATGTTGGAAGAATTTAAAATATGCTTTTATATATTCACATCATTTGATTTGACTGTTACCTGTAGAATTCTCGGCCATCAAACCAAAATAAATAAATAACCCCCCACCAAAATAATACATATACGCATCAGTGTTGTTAATATTGTTCCGTTCCGACCGGAATATTCTATGCCATTAAAAAAATTGAGACAAAATGATATTGTTTTTGTCTCGATTTTAATTCCTTTTCATTCTGAAAATACCGGCCAAATTTTAGCCGGAACGTTTTGGTACCGTTCTGGGTGTGCTGTTCCGGCCTTAAAATCCTTCTTATTATGATTAACTTGTGATTGTGTTTCTAATTTTAAATTAATATTTTCATTTTTTTCATATATATATATATATATAATTAATTATATATGAATAATACAACCGCGAAACGGCACGCTGAAATACTACGAAACCGAAATGTTCCGTACCAATAAAAAAATCGGAACGACAACCGAAACGGTATTGACAACCTTGGTGCGCACTATTTATTTTTATGCGTGTAACTGTATTTTAAAATTATATTTGGTTTGAAAATATATATTTTTAATAGTTTTTAAAATACCTGATATTACATTGATATTTTTAGATTCATTGCGTGTTTAATTTGGTTTTTTCTACTGAAAGTCTGACGGTAATATAAACAATTGAATTTGAATGTTGAAATTAATGATTCTGACCTCCAATAAGTTGATAACAACCACGTTGCAAGATTTCTCAACGATGTTAATTTCGTGTTGTCCTAATTAAACTATCTATAGAGCAGATTAGGACACGTAAAATATTATTATTTTCAGGTGATATTATTATTAATACAACCAAAAGATGAAAAACAAAATATGTTTTTCAAAAAACATTACGAATCAATTTACTTTACATGAAATAAATGGAGCTAAAATGCTGATCTTTATGAAAAAAATATTGATTTTGATGGGATATCTTTTAACATTTTAGTCCAAATCTTAACAGTATAGGAAACCTAATAGCATGGTGCTGACTCTTGACATTCGAGACTTAGTGTGATTGTGAATACGTTCATGAAGTGTTGTTTTAAAAAAAATGAATTTTTTTTTAATTTTTAATTATTTGTAATATATTAATGTCAAAATAATTTTTAAAAAAATAAAAAAAAATTATTTTAATATATTTTTATATAAAAAATACTTTAAAAAATATCCTCATTACACGTATAAACAACACTTGTGAGTTGTGAGATGATCAACCACAAGGCATGGTTCGATGTAAATATGGCACGTCAGAAAGAAAAAGACAAATATCCACCGTTTTTTTTATACTTTCTCTGAAATTCCGCCTGCTAAAGCGAACTTAAATCTTAATAATAAAATAAAAACTTTCCACATAGTTTTTAAACCAGAGAAAGTTTTTATATGTAAGATTAAAAACATTGTCCTCACATATCTGATTTAATATGTAATTAGCAGATCACTGTCCATTTATGTTGAGAGGAGTTAAAATATGTTTTTATATATTAAACATCATTTGATTTGATGGATACTTGTAAAATTCTCTGCCATCAAATAAAAATAAATAAATAACCCACCACCAATAACCGATAGCGCACAGTTTATTTTTACCCGTGTAGTTGTATTTTAAAATTATATTTGGTTTGACAAAATAAATTTGTTAAAAATCTTTGATATTTTTAGATTCATTGCGTGCTTAATTTGTTTTTTTTCTACTGAGAGTCTGACGGTAAAATTAACAATTCTTATCCATGGACTCCACCGTAAACTAATTCTTATCCTTTTCTTTTCAGTAATACATATATATATATTATTTAGTATTTTTAAATATGCTATTTTACCAAAAAATGAAAAAAAAAAAAAGTTTTTTAAAAAACATAACGAAATAATCTACTTTACATGAAATAAATGGAGCTAAAATACTGATTTTGATAAAAAAAAAGTATTGATTTTAATGGGATATCTTTTTAACATTTTAGTCAAATCTAAAGCAGTCAAGGAGACACAGTAGCATGGTGCTGAGTGCTGACTCTTCACATTCGAGACCCATCGTTCAGCCTGTGTGCACAGTTTGGGGCGCAGCAGAGTGTGAGATCAGAAACCAAAAGGCACGGTTCGATGTAAATAACTAAATATGGCACATGAGAAAGAAAAGGACAAATATCCCAACCCATGTAAATTATTTAATTATACAGGGCTGGTGGGCACCACAAGATCACAAAATATCTAGAAAAGCTGCCACCGTTTTTGCAAAATAGCATATTTAAAAATTACTAAATAATATTTATACTGTTTGAGAATAGGTTTTCAAATAAAAGGTAAATTCCGCATATATTGAACCTCGATATTATCAGTTGGAAGACGCCATCACGTGATGAATTATCCTTCGGCAGGAACAGTGAAGCGCACCGCACCCAGACTGTAGTGGATGATAGACAGACAAGAATTTGCAGAGAGAAAGGGCCAATAAAAAATGATCATAGATCTTAGTCAAGAAGAAAAAATAACCAAGTAGATATATATAAAGGGAAATTGGGAAGATCTTGTAACAGAACATGTCCATTACACTTCCTTAAACACCAAAATCCCTTTCAATCTTTTTTCTCTTTGAAACAAGTTTGTAAAGATCCATTTTTGTTGATGTTTTATTTTTTCAATTGGAATGAAATGTTTTGATTTTAAAATGTTTTAGTGTTCTGTTTTGGGGTTATATTATTTATGTTTATACACACACACTTAAATATATTAATTCAATAAATTTTTTTTAGTTCAAATCCAAAAATAAAATTATTTAGAATTATGCAATTTAAATTTCAAACATAAATAAAAAAAAAGAGTTAAACTGATATAATTTGACCGACTTGATGAGTTCAAAGATAACATGAAAAATTAATAAAAATATAGTTTAACTAAAAAAAATGATGTTAACATCTTAAAAAAATTAAAACAATGATATATTGAATTGACCCTGGTCAAACTAGATTAACCTTTCAAATGTGTTACATGCGTTATAAAACCATAATAACCTTAAATAAAACAAATCAAGTTAAATTATAAGGTTCAATTCATAATAAATTCACTGTTTAATAATGAAATTGAAAAAAAAATTAAAAAAAGACATAATAAAATGATTTTTTTGAACAAAATTATGAACTTGTATGATATTACGAGAATTTCATCATCAATTTCATAAAATTATTACATTATTTGATTACTCTGAAATTTTAACATAATATATATAAATATGCCAAGATAGTCCTCAAAAAATTTCATCTCAATCTAACGGTCAAATTAAAAAATATGATTGATATTATAAAACTATTTATTATTTAAAAAAATATTATTTTGACAGAATGAAACATACAAAACAAAACTGGAATATTCCAGGTTAAATTTCAGAATAATAATACTTTAAATGAGATAAAATTTGCTCCAATTTATTTTAATTTTTAAATTGAAAAAAAATATACCGGCAATTTCAAACGAACAGAATTGATACCGTTGTTTTGAAGTAATAGGTTAAAGCTTGAAAAATAAATGTCCATTATCCATTCGGAAGAAAATTATGACCAAGATGGACCGACCAAACTCTTATTTGCCACACGATAGTACCAAATGGGGCCTCGAAAAAGAGACCGTCAACAAACTTCATTGCTCTGGTTTAATGGGTTGGAGCACCAGCAAGCTCCCTTACCTTCCCGCGTGCACCTTGCCTCTAGAAAAGCATTTAAAGTAAAGAATATCCAAGTACAACACGACGTCATTTCCTCTTCTTGTCCGCGTTCTCATTATTTGCTGATCCATAGCAGCCATGGATGAAAGCCTTGAAGTAAGAGAATCTCCCTTGAGGAGGGTAAAAAAGTTGGAGGAGATGAAGGCGGTCGAGAAGATTAGCTAGAAACAGCCGGGCCAACTTCTCATACCTTTTCTCTCTCACCATCATGCTGCACATCCATTCGTGGCAGACCAGATAGACCAGTGACCACACCTTGCTATTTCATGAACGTGTAAAACGTGTAAGATTTCTTGGGGCTTGTTTAAACTTGCACGCTGTATCGGAGCCCCCGTACAGAGTAACAATGAAGGATCATTGACCATACTTTTATTTCAGAATTACAGGAAATGGGCCAGACAGAAACAATTCACTCTAGCTAGGAGTAAGCCGGCCGGAGGAATTCATTCAATCTCCGACAAGATAGAACGATCAGCCAATCCATATTGTCACCTGTACACTAATGAAGTCTAATTAAGTTATTGCAGGGTTGGGTTGCAGAATAGAGGACTCAGCGCCAAACTATGTCTTTAATTTTCCATATCTCTGTACTTTCAACCATAACATCATATACTAATCCTCTTTCCTTTTTGTTAGAAATTTAAACAGCAAATGGATTTATATACAACTTTTCAGGTCAAATTATACACAGCTAGAGATAAGAAGTTGATATCTAGATATAGTTGATGGCCCTTTGCAGGATCAGGTTGAGATTTTGGATTTTATTTTATTTCTTAAAACTATAATATCGATCATGCATGCATGTCGTCGATCCCCTATACAAACAAGGTTTTTGAAGAAATTGAAAGTATTCAGATGAAAAAACACATGTAGATTAATTGCTGAAATTG